>PVLA01000318.1:223089-365083 GCA_004027455.1 Hydrochoerus hydrochaeris | reverse complement strand
CTCTCTCTCCCTCTTTCATTCTACTTCCTGTTTTCTCTGGAAAACCTTAATATAACAGAGAAATTAAATCATCCATGGCCATACAACTATTAAAAGTGGTAAGTAGGCTGCTGGGCAAGATGAGCACACTCCTGTTATCCCAGAACTGAGGAGGCTGAGGCATAATGATCACTAATAGTTCGAGGTCAGTCTGGGCTACAAAGTTGAGTTCAAAGCCAGCCTGAACTGTGTGGTGAGACCCTATCTCTGAAATACAAACAAACGAACAAAAAATGCTCAACTTAAGATTCAACCCAAGCAGTCTGGTTCCTAAATCAGATCTTTTAATCTCTACACTGCCTTGTCTCACCCTTGGAACTGTCATTTCCATTTTACCAAGTCAGTGGCAACTTTGAATCTCAATGTTACTAGCTCTTCAAAAACAAAACAAAACAAAACAAACTAATAATCACTAAGAAAGTTTCACTTTCTGGTCTCAACAAATTCTTCAGCCTTGCTTGTACTTAATTTTTGTCTGATTAGCAAAGACTTTTGTCATACCATAAGGTATTTAGGGAAAACCCATCATCCTGTTGGATCTTGAATTGATAAAAGAGCAGTGAATGTTATGAGTCTGCCAAATCCCTTAAGGTTCCCAGTGGAGAATGACTATTAACCACACAAACAAGGCTCTAGCAGGGAGTAGTGGCACATGCCTGTAATCCCAGCACTTGAGAGGCCAAGGCAAAAAGATCTCTTCAAATTTGGAAGGCCTGAGCTAGTTGAGCTACATGGTAAGACTCTGCCTCAAAAAAACAAAAACAAAATTTAAAAATAAAACAAAGAAGGCTCTTTTATTTCATGAAATTTTAAGTCATCAGACATCAAGGAACATATGGACAGCGAATGTAATTTTTGCAGAGCTGACTTTGTACACCAAGGAATAGGTACTCCACATATCTGTCCTATTTCAAACTCAGTCCTTCTAAAAGACATCTTTCAGGTGTTGCATCAAACTATGCAGAATCGGAAGGCATGTTAGATATAATTGGGTCCTATCTTCTCACCTTGCAGAGTTCATCAATAGAAACAAATACTGAAACCCAAGGAAGCAATACAAGTTTCCTATTTTCAGTATTTCACAAAGAAATAAAACATCTTTTACTTACATCTTGACTTAATGCCATGAAACTCCTCTGTAATTCTTTTGCAAATTCCAAATTATTTGTGACTTCCTGGTACTTAGATACAGCATCCTAAAATACAAAAACAGAACTCTTTTTTACTAGAAATATTAAGATCCACAAAATTAATTTTCTTATTAAGCATAAAATTAATTTTCTTATTAAAACAACAAAATCTTTAATAAAATGTAACATCATTACCAGTTGGTCTTGATTAAGCCTCTCCCCTTTGTTCATTCGCTCCTGGTAATCATCAAGCTTGCCCTGTATTAAAAGAAACAAATAATTACATTCCATAGTGCAGATATGTATCAGCCTAATCATGCTAAAACAACCATCCAAGCAAACTCCTAAGCTTGTCTCAAATTGTGCCTTACATACAGTACTTTATAAATATTATAGCTTAAGTAACATGTTTAACATAGTTAGGTCTAACAATGAACTAAAACATAAACTTAAACACTCTACCAAATACTTACAAACCAAAGAGACAACACTGCTTATTCTTTAAAGTACCCAAAAAGGATATTCATCAGCTGGGCCCAGAATATGGTTCCTACTCACATGGATAAAGACCACAATTTGGCTACAATTCTGCTTATATCAAAATGAGCATATCAGACATGCACACTTAAAATTGCTGTGCCTCTCTTCCTCTCTCACTTCCTGCAAAGTCATCATGCAAATAGGTACCATAAGGAGTGTATTTTCTAAAAGATCCAGATGTGGTAATGCACCTCTGTAATCACAGCACTGGTGAGGCTAGGGCAGAAAGACCCCCAGGAGATCGGCCTGAGATAACATACATAGTGAACTCAAGGCCAGCTGGAGGTTACCTAATGAGACCTTGTCTCAAAAAAACCAAACATTTTTTTAAAAGTACAGTTTCCTGAATAAACCCATTGGCATATTGTTTGATATTTTTTGATATAGGTCATCCATTTATCTCGAACAAGAGACTTATAAGCTAACATTTTACTTATGGGCTATACATTAGTCAACAGTTTTGCTTTTTTAGTGACCAAGGAAAGGAGCAGAAAACTACTCTCTTTAAGATCTTTTATTTCTAAGGATGAAAACCTCAATGATATCCCAAGCTACTGTTCAATAAGACCCTCTTCCCCACAAAAAAATATTCAAGCAGTCCAAGAATTAAAAATTCACTGGGCATGGTGGCATCCACCTATAAATTCTAGCACTCAGAAGGCTGAGGCAAGAAAATCATGAGTTTGAGACCAGCCTGAATTATAAAACAAGATCCTGTCTCAAAAAAAAGAACCAAAAGTTTAGTTGCTGTTGTACAGGTCAGAGGATAAGAAATAAAGAGAAATCTAAATTAAGAGGAAAGTATTAAAGTAATCACAATTATGAACATATTAACTTCTTTAATATTAACAAGCCAGGTCAAAAGTACAGCTCTGATTTAAAGGATATTGAGAACCTCAAACACTAGGTTAAAAGCAATGGTAGGAAGTGTCAGAGGGAATTTTTGTTCTGTTGTTTTTTTAGACAGGATCTTGCTATGTAGTTCAGGCTGGTCTTGAACTAAGTAGCTCAGGTTGGCCTCAAGCTTATGGAGATTCTACTGCCTCAACCTCCCATGTGCTATGATTTTTTTTAGGTCAATTTACCTTAATTAAACTGCAGAATAACAATAAAAACTGTTCTCCAATAATGAAACTGTTCTTTATCAGTATAATGCATGATCTTTTAGCTGCTAAGGTTTGTAAGATTTTATCACCATGGAATCTGAGCTGAAACAGACATTTACTATTGTATATAATCAGATCTGTATAATGAAGTCTATGATGGTCTAAGCCAACAACTCTCCAAATGTAGTCTCCAAACCAGCAACATCAGCATCTGCTAAGAAAATGTTAAGAATTGCAAAGTCTCAAGTATAAACCCACGCCTAAGTCAAAAACTCCAGGAATGGGAGTGAGTGGTCTGTTTTACCAACTCTTCTATGTAATTCCATGCCTGCCTAAGTTTTGGAAAACACTCATCTTTGTCAATTACACTGTAATTCCCAACTCCAGGAGAATTTGGAAATAAACTATTCAAATTAAACATACAGTACTTTGTGACTTGAGAAGCCATCACATGGAAGCTCTAATTTGGAAATAGGTTATATAGACTTCCAGGAAGATGGCAGAGTAGTGAGCAGCAGAGAAACAGCCTGAGATTTGGTGTCCAGTTGCTACAACATAGCAATGTGTGGAAGACAAAGAGGGTAGTGGGTCCCAGCAAGGATCTAAAGTGAGAACTATGAAGAAGGTGGTGGCAAGGCAGTGCTTTCTCCTTGAGCCCAGACTCACTGCATGTGAGGGGCAGCTGCAGGCTGCAGGCACATACTGCCTACTGGTGATCCTAGGGGGCTTCATGAAAAAAACCTATCATTAGCATGACGCAATGGACACACTTGACTGTAGTGGCTGCTGAATTGTTTGGGTTCAGATCTACCCCAGGAAAGGGTGACTGGCAGGTAAAACTCTAGGAGACAGGTCAATTGAGCTTGGAACTCAGAGCAGTTAGGGGTTGGCTCCACTGAGCAGCTCCCAGTATCAGGAAGCAGCTGCCAAGTTCATGTCAGCAGGAGGTCATGGAGCCATGTTCAGATCTGCAGGGAGCCAGAGTGCAAGCCAGCAGAAGAAATGCGAAGTGTGGCAGGGTGAACAAATCTGGTTCTAGCCTCACAGTCAGAAACGAGACTCAACAGTGGAACTAAAGGTGCAGGCTACTACCCCATTAAAAAATTATAGGTGGCTTGCTGGGATTACCCAACATGGATATGGCCTTGGTCTGCCCATTCTGTCTACCAGTGAAAGCAGAGACATATCCTTAAGTGGACATTTTTTCTCTCTCTCTTTTTTTTTATTTTTCTTGTTTGTGATTTTGTTTTTCTTGTTTATTTTTATTTTTATTCTTGTTTGTTCTTGTTTTTCTACGAGTTTCTATGAGCTGCAGGATAAAGTTTTTCTTTTTTTCTATGAGCAGGATAATGACTGCCAAAACCATTATTTAAACCCACAATTAGAAGTAAATTGTGGTTTATAATCTTTACGAACAATTGAACACTTTTTAGTTTTAGTTTTGTTGTTCTTGCTCTTTTCCATTGTTTTGCGTTTCTTTTTTTCTTTCCTTCCTGTATTCTTCACTAGTTTCTCAAAGTGTACATGATCTTCCTTTGTCTTCCAGCCTTGCTTCTAATCTCTTCTTTTTCTGTTGCTTTTAAATTTCATTCCTTTTAAATTTTCTCCCCTAAAGATAAAATAGCCATATTGAGAGCATGTGTACTATATACAATTTTCTGGATTCAGATTTTGTTATATAACCACAAATATAGTCCATACAGATAAAGGTAGCAAATCAATAGTAATAGTTACCACAATTTGTCGCTTTTTAGGCTGCTTGATGCTATTGTTATTGCTGACTGTACCACTTTTAGCCAAGGTGACATAATTGTTCTAATAAGTTGTCCTTCCTGGCTTGCCAAGACAGAGATAGCCCAAGGGTCATAAACAATACTATATGCCAATGCCAAACAACCAGAGACTAGGTCAAGTAGGCAGCAACTTCTCATCCCCAATAAACTGAACAGACAAGATCTTGCAACTAATAATCCAAAAGCCAGCTACATCCGGGACACATTTTTGAGAAATGGTCATTTCCTAAGGGTTCTAAACACTAGCAATAAAGCTACTCACCATAAGCAATTTATAATCATCAACCCCGGGAATTAAACTTAAAAAAAAAAAAGAAAGATGGTAAGACAGTTAAACAAGATGAAACCCCAAGCGTCCAGCTAACCAAAGGCAAACCCAGGCGGTACTGAGGTAGAACAATCTGAAAGTCACCTACCTAGATTCTCTGAATTGGTAACAACTAAGAAAAGAGGCGAATGACGCTCTAGAAAAAAAAAAATCAAATCAGAAATAAATTCTCAGTTGACTACATAGATGGTGACCATAATGAAGGACATGATTAGTGACTCTAGAGCAGATACAGATAAAAAGAGAACCTTAGAAAAATGGTGGAAACCATGAATCCAACAATGGGAAAGAAACGGAATCCATGAAACAAATTCAAACAGATATTCAGGAGATTAAAATTTTTACTGAGGGCCAGGGATTTAGCTCAATGGCTCAAGCACTTGCCTGGTAAGCATGATATCATAAATGCAATCCCTGATACAAAAAAATTTTTTTTTAACTGAAAGTACACACAGCAGAATGAGCTAATGTGAGGACACACTATAAAATATGGAAGATAGGATTGAAGTTAGTGATCATAAAAATAATTCTTAAACATGAGACCATGGAAATAGGTCAGTTAGATTCAGCTTGAAACAATTCAGAAAACCTGAATGGTGGTTTGATTTTCAAACAAGTTTACAGATAACATTTAACCTAGTTAAGTATTGCATAATACAAGTCATTTTTATGAATTGCATACTGAAGCATACTACACTTAAAACTAATTTATTAAATCTTGCATTGAGCTAAAATCCCTGTTTGACTGAGAGTAATTTCTTATTTTCAAGTTCTACTGGACATGTTACTAGACTATTTCATGATAAAACTCAATGAATATGAAAACTTCCATTATAAACAGAAAACCTCAAGGCAATCAAGTGTTCTAACTTCCTACTTTTGAAAAATCAAAGTATAATCTCAAACTAATTCCAAAGTAGCTTTTGCATGTAAGGAAAAGGATATAGTACTGCTCTGGTGCTAGTATTGCAATTTGACTAACCTCTCAAAGAACAGACTACTCAAAAGACAAATTAGCACACTGTAATCCCAGCATTTGGGAGACCGAGGCCAGCCTGGGATATATAGTGAGACCATGTCTCAAAGAAAAAAAAAGACAAACTACACCATTTTGAGTGGCTTCAATTCATCACTTTGTGTTCAAATGTCTTATATCACACAAGATAAATCTGTCCATTTGGGTTTTAAATTTATAAATGAGACATGTCAATACAGAACTTGCTTGTTATCCTCACAGGTCCAACAAAAATAGGAGTAAAGCACTGCAGATAAACACAGTTTTGTTCTTCCCAAAGCTGAAATATGGCTACATAACATCTACTCACATCAAACACACAAAATGAGTATTAATCTTTTTTTTCTGAATGGAGCTATTTTCTTAGCATAAAAAGATTATTCATGTAGCCAAGCATGGTGTCACATGCCTGTAATTCCAGCAGCGGGGAGACTGAGGCAGGAGGATCATGGCAAGTTCAAGGCCAGCCTGGGCTACAACTCAACTACATAGTAAGACCCGTCTCAAAAAAAAAAACCACTTCATTAGAAATCCTGCAACAATGTAGGTAATACTAGTCCTTTTTCTTTCTTGAAATATGTATCATGAAATTCCATTTAGTAATTCCTTTTTTGAACTACTGATCATTCTGATTATATTAAAAATTCACTTATAGCACCATATGAGCAAAATAAGAATCAGGCCATCTCCTGAATTACCAAGTCTTTGTAGAAGACCCACACAACAGAGACGTGATAGTATCAAAATGTCAAAAAGTGGGCTGAGGATTTAGCTTAGCAGCATAAGCATCTGCCTGGCAAGCACAAGATCATGAGTTCAATCCCTGATACCAAAAAAAAAAAAAAAAGTCAAAAACTTTGAGAAATGATTACCCTCAGAACAACACAGCCCCTTAACTCCTGTTTCTCTGTTGCTTTTAAGAGCTGACAGTATCCACCTATGTGACACACATTCAAATTTAAACTATCAGGTGGCTCAGACTATCAGAGGCATTAGTATCAAACACAGTTCATCTAACTGTAAACTGAAAGACATTATTTAAATAGGCCATTCTGGATTCCAGATATTGCTACATTTCACTACTGCCTCTGCTTATTGCTGTTTTCTCTTTTCCAATCAGATTATGTTGCTGAGTCATAGTACATGTGGATCTTCCTTTCTTCCCAGAGTTTTTCAGCTCTACTAGTTACCAATGAAATGAGCATTTTAAATCAATACTGTCAGAGGCACATCCAAGACAGATGGTCTTCCCAAGCTTCACCTCTTCACTCTTATTGTCAAAAATTTCCATACAGGAATAACTGAAGAAAACATTTTTAACTATGCACTTGAAACAGCAAGACAGATGAGAAGCTGTGAAAAAGTAAAAATTTTTCTATTACACTTCTGTACAGTCATAAGACAAATTGGAAGGACATATATCTAAGAAAACTGCTCCTGGGCGTAGTAGTGCATGCCTGCAATTCTAGTAGGTTGAGGAACAGGGATGACTGCAAGTTCGAGACCAACATGGCCTACAAAGTGAGTTCACAGCCAGCCAGCCTGGACTACATAATGAGACCCTATCTAAAAAAAAAAAAAAAAAAAAAAAAAAAAAAAAAAAAAAGGGGGGAAGAAAGGAAGCAAGGAAATTACTATCCAGAGACACTACACACCTGCTGTTCTTACAGGATGGAATATCTACAAAATGAGGCCTAAAATATACAAAAGAGAGCCAGGGATATAGTTCAGTGGCACAATGCCTGCCTGGTAAGCATGAGATTCTGAGTTCAATTCCTGATATCCTGCCCCAAAAAAGAAATATACAAAAGGGCACCTACTTATACTTTATGTATTTAGGTCAAATAAATCAATTGTAAAGTACTGTAAGAACATACAGGAAGAACAATGCAGATAGAGAAAGATAAACTATTTCATTTCCTCTCAACTTTCCAAAATCTTCAATGGCTGTCTAGATATTACTTCACATCACTAAAGTCTACATTCCACACTGTTCAACCATACATCAGTTCTGACAGCCCTCCTAAAGGGAATCTGCTTTCCATCCACCCTCTATCAATCAGTTCAGCTGAAAAGTATTACCTGGTAAAAATTCACAGGAAACAAGAAAGAAAGCAAATTTCATCAGAAAACTAGCTAAACTGGGTGAGGTGGCACATGCCTGTAAACCCAACACTCAGGAGGCTGAGAAAAAAGGATCACTGCAAGTTCAAGGTCAGCCTGGCCCTGTAAATTCAAGGCCAACCTGAACTACAAAATGAGCCCCTGTCAAAAAAGAAAGTGAAAAAGGGGGAAGGGAAGAGGGAAGAGAAAGGAGGAGTGTGAAAGAGAGAAGGGAGAAAGGAGAAAGAAAACAAATGACCAAGAATAAAGGGGAAAGGGAGAAAAAGAAAACAAGTAATCAAAAATAAATGGAAGGGACCGTGGATTTAGCTCAGCAGCTTAAGTGCCTGCCTTGCAAGCACAAGGTCATGAGTTCAATCCCCAGTACAAGAAAAAAAAAAGGAGAAAAGAATAAAGAGGAAAAAGAAAACAAATGATCAAGACTATAAGGGAGAAAGAAAAAGAAAACAAATGATCAAGAATAAAGGAAAAAGAGAGAAAGAGAACACACACAAATGATCAAAAATGTCTTTTCAGGCCAGACATGGTACCACACATCTGTAATCCCAGCACTCAAGAGGCTGAGGCAAGACTGCTGTGTTTCAGGCCAGCCTGGGCTACACAGTGAGTTCAAAGTCAGACTTGACTACAGAAGGAGACCCTGTCTCCAAAAAAGATAAATAAGTAATTAAATATTTAAGTCTTTTCAATTAGCTGCTTTAATCAAGCTTCTCATAAGTAAGTCTATACAATTGAATGGGAGATATAGATATATATATATATATATATATATATATATATATAACCTCAAGGTTCAACATAAAGGTGTAAATTACAATCAACATGGAGCCCGAGTTTTTTTCATCATTAAAATGTTTTCAATTGTTTATGTCTGCATAATTATATTGAAGGGAAAGCAATGAAATGCCTGATGATTTACAATGGAGTCTAACACTAGGAATGTTTTTTATCCTCCTTAGACTCTACACAAATCTTGCTTACACCACCCAGAGTTTTTAATGCTCTACTTGCCTACTCATCAACTTTGCCCACCTGAAATTATTATAAAAAGTTCCATTGCAAGAAAAATCATTGCAAGTCAGTAACTATACAGAAAGCATTTTCCCCATTTTAAGGGTTTTGTTGATGAAGGGAGAAGTATTTCTACGTAATGATTTTGTCAAACTAGCCATCAGCTTACTGAGTACATGCAAGCTGAGTACATGTTGTATGTAAGAAGGCACAACACAGTAACTTACTCTTTTCTGTCCCCAAAAAGTTCACCACCAACTCACAAAACACATAAGGCTAAAAAGGAGAACATGGTTAAAATGCCAAGGAAGCACAGACAACAGCTAAAAGAAATGAAAGGACTGACTGAGCATAGTCAAGAAGCATACCTTCCCCTTTCCTCAGCAAATAAGAACTTTGAATTCTGCCATGTGTATCTGTCTGTCAATAGGTCTGTCAGTCTGTCCATCCGTCTCCCAATTCAGTTTGCTCACAGTTCATGGTTCAGTTTGTTTTTTGAGACTAAATCTTGCTACAGAGCCCAGGCCAATCTAAAACTTGGGGCAATTCTCCTGCCTCAGCATCCTTAACTTCATGTTTTGATACTCATATTCTATCCAATTAAGTGCACTAGCACAGCAAGCAGAAGAAATAAATGAACTGAAGCCAAACAATTTACAGTTTCAACTTTGGCTGAGTTTCTTAGTACTTCTTTCAGTTTTCTCTACTGCATACTTATCATTTATTTCCCCCAGAAAAAAAGTACCAATTACTAGATATCTGGTAAAAGTTTAGAATCCAAGAATTTAGGTGAAAAGGTTGTCACATGTTACTTCCACCAATAATGCTTTCCCAAAATTTTTCTGGTTTGCAACATGCCAAGCTTGAACAGAGCCTGGTAGATATGCAGTGGGGCTTACTTAAGCATAAAGAGAAATGTTACACTTTAACTTTGAAAGTTAATTTCATCATAACAACATGTCCCAGTAATATCTGACACACTAGCACTTTGCCCTACAGCTATTCTCAGGACCCCAATACATGGACAACCAATAAAAATGTAACCAAATAAATGAAAACTTTATGTCCATTTTTGTTAAATACAGAAACTAATTAAAATTAAGGATTTGAAATAAAAGGCCTTATATGGATCAACACAATAATTAAACACTAAGAACTAAAATAGAGAATATTATAAGAGACCCTCATAAACATTTCAAGAGATCTTAGAAATCACCCATCTGAACCTGGCTCACTTTATATAAGCATTTGCAGTTCCTCTTATATAAAATGAGTTATACAAAATTCTGAGGTAGCTTTAAGTTCTAACAAAAATCTTAAGATTCTGTTAACAGTATAGTAATAAAAATAAGGCCACAACAAAGTCACTTTAAAGTTTAACCTTTCAAAGTACAAATATACCTGTTTAACAAATGAATCATTACTAATCTTCACTTAGCCCAAAATACAAACTAAGAAGGTGAAACTTAAAATTATAGCTAATTGTACACTTAATCAGTAAATCACAGGAAACGTATTTGTCATTCAAATGCCTGCCATAAGATGGACTGGGAATTTTGTGCCACTCAGTGGTAGGGCACTTGCTTGCAAGAAAATCAAGAACCTGGGGTTTAACACCCTAACATTGCAAAAAAGGAAAAAAAAAAAAAGAATCAAATGAGAATATCCAAAGAGTACAATACTTTGGCTACCTAAAAACAGTATTTAAGATTCCACTCTCACCAGAAAAAATACCAATACTATCCTATAGAGAAATTTACACAGCCTAGCCTTTTCAAATTTCTCCTTGCTCCTCAGCCCTCTCTCACACACATACATTAGAAACAAATTAAGCACTGTAACTTTTTTTTCCACTGGCAAGGTGAATGCAAAACAAAGTAATCCTGCCCTGACACTAAGCACTATATCCTTCTTTTTTTTTTTTTTTTTTTTTTTTTGTCTTTTTGAGACAGGGTCTTGCTATGCAGTTCAGGTTGGCCTTGAGCTCACTTTGTAGCCCAGGCTGGTCTCGAATTCACAGCAATCTTCCTGCCTCAACCTCCGGAGTGCTGGGATTTACAGGTGTGAGCCACCACGCCCAGCTAGGACTATATCCTTCTGAGACAAGGTGGAAAACCAAGTAAACTTGCCTTCTGCATTGCAGAGGAACAGATCTTAAAACCAAGAGAAACTAACACATCAGAATCCCAATTGTCAAGAGAACTTCAGATATTAGCCCAAGAAGAGATTTTACTTATAAAATAGTTTAGGATTTAAAATAGTTTAGGATGGGCTTATTTTAAAGTACTTAATAATTTGGGGATGACTGCCCAATGTATGTACCATCGTTGCCCATGATTGATTTGCTTTGCAATTTTGTTGTATTTTTTTTTTAATCTTTGAATAAAATAGATTTTTTAAAAAAGCACTTCATAGAAATTCTGGATAACACAGCTACATCAAAATTCTAAGTATAGGCACAGTACAACATTCTAGAAAAATGTTATCTTCAATTATAATTTGCATCCTTTTATGAATAATATTAACTGCAAAGACATAAAGTACATACAAGTCTTTAGGGAGTGCTGTAAAACTTTTGGCTATCAGTTTTGGTTACACATTGAGTACAAAGCTGCCAGGGTGTTTTGTTTTTCTAAGCAATAGAACACTGGTTAATCTTTCACTATCAAAGTCACTAGAGTCTAAATCTATTATATTTGCCAAGAGTATAACAATTTTAAATATCATTATTAAAACATCCTTTACATCAAAACTGATTGTATCTTACAGTACCAAGTGAGCTCTTCTCAGTTAAAACTGAGTTGATTTCAAAACACTATCTTGCCAGGCATGATGGCACATGCCTGTAATCCCAGCACTTGGGAGGCTGAGGCAGGAGGACTGTTGAGAGGTCAAGGCCAGGCTGGGTTACATGGTGAGTTCAAGGCCAGCCTGAACTCCATGGTGAAACTGTCTCAGTAAGACCAAAAAAAACACACCATCTTACAAAGCCTAAGGCCCAGTTATGTATAAGTGAACTGATAAAAAAGCTAGGTAGTAAAATCACTTATATTATTTGTACTTTAATCAGAAGATTTGAAAATGTTTTACATTTGATTCTTCATAGCTGTATTTCTTCTCTTTGTTCAACATTCATATACTCTTTACTAGCTCAAATTTCAAAAACCACCAATTCATCTAACTGCATTATATAATGGGATATTTCATCAATGTTAAGCACATAATCTCACTGAATAGATATGCTGCCTTCCTCTAATGGCTCAAGTTATTAAAAAAAAAAAAAAGAACAATAACTTTGTTTTTTAAATTAAACACAACTATGGTTTTGTTTTTACTGTTTTTTTGAGACAGGGTCTCGCTATGCAGTTCAGACTGGGCTTGAATTCACTGCGCAGCCCAGGTTGGCCTGTAATTAGAGGGGATCCTCATGCCTCAGCCTCCTGAGTACTGATATTAGGGCCAAGGGACCACACCCAGCCTACAATTATGTTTTAAAGTGGTATTACACATCTATTAGTAATTTATGTTGGCCTACTTGGGTTTAGAATCCAGTGGAAAAGAGCATTTTGTCCCAAAAGGTTCCAATGTTAACAGGTTAAGAAAATACAGTTCATACATAAACTGCTAAATTCACCTTATAGAAATTCAGTTAAAGAGTATCTTTACTCCAGAAAGGTTACTAAAAACAACTCAAAACTGATTTGTAAAGCAAATCCTATTTTAAATGCATTAGAAATGCTCGGTAATAATAAATAATTACACTTTCTCTAATTTAAAGGGAAAGGACATCACTGTATAGCAAGTAATACACATATATATACCACTGAAATTATAGTTCAAGTCCTCTCATGGGACTTACTCGATTCTCTAGAATTTTTTCCCAAATACAAATGAACACCAAAATGTGTCATCTCATAAATTGGCTACTAAACATAGGCTGACTTTTTATATGATCACTTCCAAGAAACTGGTTTTTTAGATACTAATATGTCTATAAAATATTACATCACAAATATTTATGCTGATTCTTATTCTAGATTTCCTAGAAATTTTGACAAGTAAACCAATCACAAATTGACAGTACTTATTTAATGCGCTATGAGGATTTAAAGATACTGGTTAAGTCTCAATTTCAACTCCAGTTGCAAAAATTGTATCACATGTGCAGGCTTAGAAGATATTGATTTTAAGGCTAGCTTACTCTATTCCACACTTCATTGTATTTATTTTACGCTTTACATACTTTTATTAGTTTGTTAATATCTATTACTCCATTACTTCTAATAAAGCACACTTGTACATCAAACAAAGGGTTATCAAAAAAAACCTAGAAATCTCAAGATTAAGGCACCTGTCAATTTCAAATAAAGTCCAGGAAATTCAAGTAAAATCTCCAACCTTCAATATTGAAGGAAGTGACACAAAAAAGTATGAAGGCTAAATGCTTATTCTAAAACTCTACAAAATGTTAAATAAATTTAGTAGATAAATAAAATCGTTAAGACTTAAATATCACCAGTTTTTTCCCACTCATTTCCACAGCCCGAATTTTAGCCAGATTGTTACTATTTCAAAACCTGAAATAACACTATCAAGTGGCTGGCAAAATAAACATTTAAATACGATTTCTTCAAAATCCAAGGTGTTGTAATGTCATACTAGAAGTGGGCAACCAGAAGTTGTCAAAAAAAAGTTGTACTTTACTTTTTTAAGGAAAAACGCAAGTTAGCATACATAATAGTCACACTTAATTGTCCGGCTTCTGATAAGAATCGGTTGTTTTCACTCTTTCTCAGTCCTTCACCCTAGGTTTGAATTATTCGCTCAGACCCTTTCTGACCACACACAAGCGCCCCTATCTAAACAGAGTTGTACACTGTCCTGCGCTGAAAGCAAAACAAAAGGCCGACTAGAACCTACATCTCTTACCCTAAGACCCTGAAAGGCTAAACTTTCTAGCCCAAAAAAGTGGGTGTGGCTCGGTTTTTCGAGGGGGAGGGTCGAGGGAGGCCGGTCTGCGGGCGCCGGTCTCTGCCCTCCCCCGCTGCTTTCGCTTTGTGCTCACAATGCAGCTCCTGTACGGCGCTTCCCTCTCCCGCAGCCGCCGCCATGTTAGACACACTCTCCATGTGCCCGCAGACCTGAGCCGCCTCCCGTCCAACCCGGACCCAGCTTCCCACAAGCCTCGATCGTCGCTGTCCCCCTGCCCCTCTCCTGTCCCCAGGGGCAAAAAAGTCGCTGCAGAAAATCATCTTGCGACTGGGCTGAGCCTGAGGCTCGCAGGGACACCTAGACAATTGAAACAAAGAGGGAAACATAGGGGACCCCATCAGAGGGGAGGTGGGGTGGGAGGCAAGCGAAGACCCACTCGGAATGGGCCTGGCGGGGGCGATCCTACTTTAGTGAGACTCTCAATACGCCTCTTCTTCAGGGAAAAAAAGGGGCAGGCCTCGAGTACACGGTAACGGAGAGGCAAGTCCCACGACTGGAGGACACAGGCCGCCCCGACTGCACGAGGCAATCAGTTGAGCCCCGAGCCCCCCCGCCGGGACTTCAAGTCCTGCCGTCACAGGCACGAGGCTTCGATGACCCAGAGTTCTGGCGACAGGCCCCCACCCTTGGACATCTACTCGTACAGCTCTTAGGCCAGGCCCGCTACAGGAGTCAGAGAGGCCTGGGGCAGCGATGGTCGGGTCAGGTGACAGGCGCCTCCCTAGAGCCCGCTTTCCGGGCACCAACCTCCTGTCCGCCGCGGGGACGTGGGACCCAGCGAAGCGGGGCGTCGCAAGCCCTCCCCTCCCAGCTCCAGGCACCTTTTTCTTCTCCAGGTTCCGAAGTTTCTTGTCTATCACGCCGAGAATCTGCTTCATGGCTTCCGTCTGGACCGCACCGGTGCCGGATGCAGGGTGCTGAGGAGCCGGCGCAGCTGCCCCGGCCCCTGCCTCACTCCCGGAAGACCCCGACGGCGGTGGCGGTCCAGACGACTTGCTGCCGCTTCCACTGTGGCTGGTGGCCGAGGGCATCTTTGAGACCAAGAGGAGAGAAAAAAAAAGCGGGAGGAAGGACAAGAGCGGCCAGTCAAGAGACGGACGGGGCGAGACGCGGGACAAAACACGCAGAGGCGGGAGCCTGCGCGCGTGGTGGGGGGAAGGGGCGCGCGCGCCGCCGCCAGGAAGAGAGAACGGGGGCGCGCGCGACCCGCCAGCGGGGCGCCCGGCCGCCTAGCCCGGCCCTCCCTTCCCCTCCCCCGCGCGGCCCCGGCCCAGCCAGGCCGCCCCAGGGCACCGAGCTCGTGCCGGGGGCGGAGCCTCGCAGAGCGGCCGCCAACGGCCAGTGCAACGATCCCCACCAGGACGGGCGGGACGCGTCGCCCTCCGAGGGAGGAGGGGAGGGAGGGAAGCGAGATGTCGGGGACCACGGGTGGAGAAGGGCACTGAAATGACCGGGGTGGGGGGATGGGGAAGACTTGAGCGAGCCCCGCGCGACACTCCAGACGATCAGAAGGAAAAGGACACTCGGGCGCAGCTGCCCTCTTCCCTTTCTGGCGCCTTGGTCCCGGTGGGCGCTCACCGTGCGCGCGCGGAGCCGCTGGAGATCGCGAGGGGGCAAGCGTGGCGCTGCGTTCCGTGGGCACCCTGTCCCCGCTGCACAGAGAGCCGCTCCTAGTGAAGCAAGAGCCGGCAGCGGGAGGGACTTAGCCAGCCAGCCCTCCGGGCGCGGGAGGGGGGGGGAGCGCCGGCGACTGGGTCTTCCAGCCGCTCGGGCTGCCCGGCGCGAACGCCTGCTGGAAATGGCGCACCGGGCGGCCTTCCACAGTCAGCCCTGAGCCCCCGCGCCAGGAGGCGCAACCCCTCGCCACAAGTCTCGATGGTCTTTGGAAGCGGCAGCAATGGTACCTCTAGTTATGAGCTAAGTCGAAGTCGGGGTCCTTCAGGCAAAGTTGTTTGACGTCCAAAAGGGGACAATAGGTGTCAAGCAGCTGGCTCCCGAGCTGGCTACTGCCCGTGGAGATCCCTTATTTGGTGGGGGGCGGGGGGAGGTTTCTGCGAGTAAGGGTGCCTTTGGTGGGTGGTGTGATCCCAGTATCTGGAATTCCTTCGTGTGTAGAGCAAGCAAACTCCCTCACCCTAAAAGGTCTTCTGAAAAAAGACATCTTGGCCCTTCCCCACAAAACAATCACCCAGCAACCAAGGCGTTCTCAGTAGAACGTATAGGGCATGACCGTGGTTGGTGGCTTTTGAAGTCTTACAACTCCGGGCTTGCATTAAAAATCATCTTAAGCTACTCTAAGACGTATGCTCAGCAGGCCTGAGTATTATGAATTACTAGGGCCCCCCCTTTGTTTTAATTTGCATAAAACTTAAGAGAGAAAGTTGAATAAAATACAAAACAAAAAAAATTTGGTAAGAGAATTGTCCCAGACTTGGAATGGGGTGGGTTTGAGCAGGGAACAGAAAATGATAAACCAAGTGCTAGAGGAAGATGTATTATAGTGAATATAGGGCTGGGGATTTAGCTCAGTGGCATAAGCCTCTGCGTTGCAAGCAGGCGGTTGAGTTAGATCCCCGGTACCAATAAAAAAGAAAAAAAGAATAAAGTGAATATAACCAGTAGAACATTCGGCAACATAATATATGGGAACAGTAAATAAAGAGTTTGTAATTTCAATTGTATGACAAAGGGATTTAGAAAGGCTTCTACCAAACCCACTGCTTCCTGGGGAATAAAATGAGTAATACTGGCTGGCAACAGTGCATCCTCAGGGAACGGAGAAATAGCCTCTGGCCTTGAGATAGTCCAGTTAGCTGCAAAGTCTGTTATCTATTCATTCAAATATTTATTGAGCACCTGTGCTAGGGATTGTGAACAAAACAAAAATCTTTTCATGGAGCATACAGTCTAAGAGAAAAATAATCAGATAATGAAGTGATAGAGAAAGAAAAAAGGATACTAGGAAAAGTCTTACCGAGTGACATAAGAGCCAGGTCTGAAGGAAGTGAGGAAGAAGGCCAAGCAGTTACCCTGGAGGAAGAATTTTCCAGTAGAGGGAATACCAAGGACCAAGACCTGAGATGAAGTATGTGAACTGGGTGTAGTAGCTCATGCCTATAATCTCAGCACTGAGGAGGCTGAGGCAGGAGGATTGCCATGAGTTTGAGACCAGCCTGATCTATACAGTGAGTTTAAAACCAGCCTAAACTACACAATGAGAGCTTGTCTCAAAAAAAAAAATTGCAATTAAAGTATGCTTAGTGGATTCAAGGATCAGCAAGGAGACTAAAGGGACAAGACCAAAGTAGGAGATGATATCAGGGGTGTAAAAGGAGGCCAGCCTTGTAGGGCCTGAAAGTCATCATGAGGACCATCTCATATGCACAGTGAAATAGGAAGGAAGTCTTAGTCTCATAATCTATGCTTTTAACCATGCTTGCCATTGCATAGATTATAGAAATCATGAGAAAAGAGATGGAAGAAAAGCTGAAACCAGGAGTGGGGCACAGCATGGTGGAACATGCTTGTAATCCTAGCATTTAGAAGGCTGAGGCAGGAAGATTGCTGAGAGTTCAAGAGGAGCCTAGACTACATAATCAATCAAGGCCAGCATGTACTACTTAGCAGGATCTTGCCACATAAAGAACAAAGATATGAGAAACTGAAAGTTGTCCTTCAAGAATTAAGCACCTAAACTATACTTAGCATTATGATAAACAACTATGCAAGGCCTAGAGCCTAGAAAGAAAGATTGCAATGCTTAGCTGCTTACAGCTCCAAGGGTATTCACCCCCAAACATCAGTACCCTTATCGCCACTACCTCAAACCTCAACCCAGATCTACTGAATTAATATACATTTTAACAAGATCTTTGGAAGCTTTCTATGTGCATTGAAGTTTGAAAATTCACTGCTTATGGAGAAGTCAAGATGGCCAATCAGTGAGCAACAAAATACAAAACCTCCTGGGAAAAACAACTCATTTGCCAGAATAAAACACCTGGAGAGACCCTGACAGAGGAAGATGGATCCTCTTGACACAGGAAGAAATTAAAACGTAAAAAAGTTCATCAAGTACATTAGGACTACAACTGAAACAGCTAAAAATTACGGGACACAGCGTTCGTGGCAACCCGCCAAGTTTGCAAAGGCCTGAATCCATGATGGCAGCCAGAACTGCTCAAACTCGTTCCTGCCGCCACTCACAGGAACCACAGCAGTGCTGAAGTTGGGGGTTGGTGAGCCCAACGGAGATCGGAGCCAGCAAAGGGACCTTCATTAATCCACAGTCAGTGCTGGGAGTGAGACCACCCCCACGGGAAAGGTGTGACCAAATGGGCAACATTTGGAATCAGGCAAGAGGAGCATGAACTGGGAGCGACAATGACTTCAGTTGGTTCCTCCCTCCTCAGAGCAGATTCCTGGGATTTGCTTGGACTGGGCCATGCCCCTGGCCCCTGGCCAGGACCCAGTGAGCCATCCCAAATCGATTCCCTGCACCTAGCAAGCACTAACCAGTTGAAGGCCCCTGAAGTTTGGTTGGCCCTGTGGGGAGGGGCAGGCATATGCAGCTGCTGCTTACACCACAGTGACAAGAGCAGGCAGGAGAGGGCAGAAGTCCCTCGCCAATGTGCTTGGGAGGAAACATGGCCAACAGGGAAGGGGGCTTGGACCTGCACTGTAACCTGTGTGGAGGAAGCCAGGACCATGACAGGAGAGAGAGGCAGGAGGAGGCCCCCAGCCCAGAACCCTGAGAGCCCTGATCCAGGAGAAGGAAAAACAAGGGAGACTGAGGGCAGCAAGCACACAACATCAGACATGGCTTCAATGGACATTAAGAGATATCTTTGGAACCTTGTAGACAAGCTCAAAACTGAAATATTAAATCAGGTAAAGCAAGATATGAGTAGAGTAATAAAAGAAATGCTCTCAGGAAGATACAGATGGAAGAAGGGAGGAACACAAAAAAAGGAGAGAAACATTTGATAAAGAATATAAAGAAAATATAGAATTCATGAAGCAGATTCAAAGAGACTACCAGGAAATTAAAAACTCCATTGAAAGCTGGCAAAATGCCTTAAAAGATACTAAGGATAGACTATCAAAATTTGAAGAAAAGTTTGCAATGTGTGATCATGAAAGGAAAGATCTCTTAAAAATAACAAGGAAACAGGCAGTAACAATACAAAGGCTAGAAGATGACAAGAGAATATATAATTTAAGAATAAGAAATGTGAATGAAGAAGCAGGAATACATACAGGTGAATTACAAAGGCTATTCATGGAAATAATTAAGGAAAATTTCCCAAGCATGGGAAAAGAAAATGACATTTGGTTGTGTGAGGCATCCAGAACTCCAGCCACCTACAACCAAAACAGATCTATGCCCAGACATATAATAATTATGATACCAGAAATTCAATATAAAACCAGAAATTAAGCTGTCAGAGAAAAAGAAACAGATTACCTATAAAGGTAAGCCCATCAGAATCACGGCTGACTTCTCAACACAGACCATCAGATCAAGAAGAGCTTGGAGTGAAGTTTTCCAAGCCCTGAAAGAAAATAACCTCCAGCCCAGATTGATGTACCCTGCAAAACTGTCACTAGAAATTAATGGAGAAGCAAGATGCTTCCATGACAAAGAGGAACTGGGGGAGTTTGTGACCACCAATCCAACCCTACAGAGAATATTGAAGGACATTCTAGAGAGAAAAACAATACCAGGATTTTAGGAACAGTGGCAGAAAGGCCTCAATGAGTGGGGCAGGCAGTAGAATGAAGGAGAAAACTAGACAAACAGGCAGAAAAATAGCATAGCAGAAATGAGGCAGAGAAAGATAACTAGAATCTCTAACATAGATGGCCTTGATACACTATATTGTTAATAGAGCACCAGGATTTAAAACCCACAGTACTCACACTACTCTGCTTAGATGTATTATATTCTGTTCCTGTCATTCTATCTGTATTAGATTTGAGAGCACAGACAGTAATCCCAAAAATAACAGGATATAGTATGGTAATCATCCTTAACTTCCTATTAATCTAAAGCTCTGTAAAACCTACACTGTTTTACCATGACTGATCGTAATCGAATCTGGTTTGTTAGATCACTGTTTTGTATTGATAGATTTTATTCAAAGCTATTATGATTGATAGTATCAAGTCTGAGAGTATAGGCAACTGCACTTAAGATGACAAGATCCACTAGAATATCCACTATGGTTTGATTATTACCTGCCTTTGAAGTTTTATACTGTCTACAATGTTTTATTTTTACTAATATTGTTATGTACTGCTATATTCAATTATACTGCTGTATTCATTTATGCCTGTTGATATAGACAGTCTATTGAAGATAACAAGAAACAACACAACAATCATTGTAGATCACCCTGTACTGTGGTTTTATATGACTTTTTGGTTTCATGTTTTTATAGGAATTTGTTTTGTTTTGTCTTGTTAAGATTTGTTTTTCCCTCTAATACAGAAAGGCTAGAAATACATGTAGAGACTCATGCATGCATAGCTGTTTACACTCTCACTGTTTGAATATCTACTTTGTATGCTTTAATTTTGTAACTTGAACAACTATTTCTAAGAGGACAATATGTAATGTATCAACTAGTGATTTCTTATTATTTATCTTTTTTTTGAAATTCTGTATTATCTCTACCCTTTACATGCTTTTGTTTCTGTTTAAATAAAAAAATTTTTTTTCAAAAGTAAAAGGAGGAACAGAAAGTGCTCTAAAGGATATAACTGCATTTATGTTTAAGTGTGTAGGATTGATAACCATGTTGCTAAGTTGTTATTAGATCATTGAACTTCTTTACAGCCTCACTGTTTGAATGTCTACTCTATATGCTTTAACTTTGTAACTTGAAAAACTATGTCTAAGAAGACAATATGTAATTTATCAACTAGTGATTTCTTACTGTTTATTTTTTTTCTGAAATTCTGTATTCTTTCTACCTCTTTTTCTGTTTTGCTTCTTTCCTCTTTAAATAAAATTTAAAAAGAAAGAAAGAAAGAAAGAAAGAAAGAAAGAAAGAAAGAAAGAAAGAAAGAAAGAAAGAAGGAAAATTCACTGCTTGATTCCTCAGAACTTGACTAGTCACTTTGAGAACAGACATGAGATACCTTGGTAGAGAAATTCTCCCCAAACCTACAAAGTCAGTAGCTCCTGTAGTTGAATCCACCATTTCTGTGCTTTAACAAGCCCCCTGGGGATCCTGACTAACTTAATAATTTGGCTTGAGTTGAAAATAGTCTGATAAGGTGTTCCTTGGCATATTACCTAGTAGCAGTTACTTTACTTTGGTAAACACTCTTGGAAGCTAAATAAGGCTTTTGTCAAGGAAAAAATATTTTGACGGGGAGCAGGATACATGAATCCGCACATATGACAAAGATTCTCTCATTGGGGAGTTCATCTAATCCCAGAGTATATCAAGAAAGACCCCAAGCAATAGCATGCCTGGCTCAAATACATTGTCCCATTCTTATAGTCAGTGTTATAGGCAGCTGAGTTAGTTAAAAATATTAAAGGCAGTGAGACAGGGCTGGGCCCTGGCAGGAGCTAGTGTAGGGGACTAGCTATCTTGTAACCTTGTAGGAGACAGACACCTTTGCTGTGAGTCAGATTTAAAAAAAAAAAAAAAGGCAAAACAAATGCAACCACACCCTAAGTGTAAACATTAGAGATTGATATTCTAAGTAGGTATCTCAATCACCTTGAGGAAGCCACATGCTACTAATCTAATGCTCTACAAGCAAAAGTCCTGTTGCTGCTTGCTACACGACTTGCTTTCCTACTGGATCCCAATGTAATCATCTTTCCTGAGCAATTATACTCATAATGTTACTGGTTGACCATAGTTCTGTCCCACCTCATGCCCTCATGCCCACCTGCCTTGTGAGTTTTCATTTTTTCCCCACCATGGACCTGCCTTACTTCATTATTTTGCTCTATCATAAAGTCCCTAGAAAAGACAGTCTTCTCTGTCTCTCTCTTGGACAGAAGCTTTCTCTCAATAAATATATTGTGCCCTTAACCTCCATTGTTCCTAAAATTCATTCTTCAATTTTAGAGAACACGAACTTCTACTGGACATCTAGTAGGTTGTGAGTTTGATTCCCCTGTATCCATAGGATATCAAGATAGCCTAGTTTAGGTTGCAACAAAAACTCACAAGATTTCCATGATTGTTGGGTATGGTGGCCCGCACCTGTCATCATAGCACTCAGGAAGCTGAGTCAGGAGGATCACTGAGTTCGAGGCCATCCTGGGTTACATAGTGAGTTCCAAATTAGCCTCGACTACACGGCAAGACCTGTCTCAAAAAATTAAAAAAAAAAAAAAAAAGGACTGGGGATTTAGTTCAGTGGCATAAGCACCTGCCTGGCAAGTGCAAGGTCATGAGTTCAACCCCTGGTACCAAAAAAAAAAAAGTTTGGTGATTTACAGCAATCTATGAACTACAGTCCTGTGGTCAACTGGTCTTTCATATGTTTTTATAAATAAAGTTTTATTGGAACACAGTCACATCCACTCAAGCACATATTTCCTGTATACCTAGAGCAGAGTTGAGTGGTTGTAACATAGATGGTAGAGTGTGCAGCACCTAAAGTACTATCTTCCTTTAAAGACAAATGCACAGGGGAGGGAAGGAGTGTTGAAGGGAGGGTAGCGGGATGGAGAAAAAAGAAATTATATCATGTATAGATATAAATTCTCTACGATGAATGCGATCATTATATCCAAATAAAAGCTGATTAAAAAATAATAAAATAAATGTTGCACAGTCACCTATGGCTGGTGGCTGCCGTACCCCCCCCCCACAAAAATTACAAACTCTTGGTTTAAAACTGATACACATCAATAACCAGTCAGTAGACTGCGCTGCTCACGGCAGTCATTAGACTCAGGCTGATGGAGAAACTGACTACTGTACTGTATGGGAAGAGAACTCTAGCAGTCAAATGCTCCTTGTAGGCAAACATGCAGTGGCTGCCTTAGTCACATGACCCCACCCAACCAGAAGGGGCTCAAACAATGATATTTTTTCAGATGGAAGGAAACTGGGTTAATCTAAAACACCTGAAGAACATGCATGGCTGTGCCGCTTAAACTTCCTGCTATGAACCTTCTCCATCCCATTCCCTTGATATGCTGATATTTTTAACAGCAAGACTAGGAAGACCTGTAAATGCAAGACAAAATAATCCCTTAGGCTGACTTCCTGACCAGCCCAATGCCATGATCACCGTAAGCCAAATGTGTCTCCTCCTTGATGGAGATTGGACTAAAAACTTTTTTCTTGTTTTAAAGAGAATAAAACCAAGAAAAATAAAACAGAATAAAGCCAATCAAAACAAACCAGTGTAAACGACAAGAGACTTCAAAACAATAGAAAATCAATAATGGTTACCATAATGCCTCTTATTGTCTTCAAAATAGTTGCAGATAACTTCAGGAACTGTAAAAATCAAACAAAATAGCATAGTACCAATAAATACAAAATAATGAATGCAATGAAGGACTTGAAATTAAGATAATAGTAAATCCAAAATGGTTACTGATTGATTTGTACTCAGTCTGGAGCAGCACAGAATATTAAAGAGAGGAGGAAAGTAGATAAGAGTTTAATAAGTAGGGAAGGCACGGAGGCAGTCACCACAAGGCAGGCTGTGGCAGCTCTCTACACACAAAGGGCAGGTTCTGCCTGATACAGCCTCTGATGGGAGAAGGGCTCTGGTGGCTGGTGTGAGTTGATTTATTTTGTAAGAGTGCAGGGGATTGGGTAAACCTTTACATGCCTGAGCTTTGGCAGACTTTTGGGTGGGAGAAGCCATAGGGGTTTCTGGGAAGAAGGAGGTGTGCATTATCACGGTGCAGCTTTGAACCATTGCCGTGATGATTGTGCTGTCTCTCAAATGGGGGATCTAACATTCTCATCTCTTTGGTGTGAGGGGGTGCTGTGAAGTCTCTCTGGCTGATTCCTGCTGAGAGAGGGCATCATTGGGGTCTAAGGTAGAAGACAATGGGATTAAGGGATCTGTTTTGTCTGAGCTTGTGAGGTAGTGATGTCTCTCAGTAGTAGGATTTCTTTGGTAGTAAATGCCTGTATTTTGGCTTGGATAAATTGCAAGAGGAGTCTAAAGGCACAGGGAGCAAAAAGCAAAAAAATTACTATGGTAATTATGGGAACCATAATGGGCATTAAAATGGGAGCCCAGGACCCTAGGGAATCCTACCATGAAGACCAACGGGTTGCTCCTGGAAAATATTGTCTCCCTCGTATATCAGCTGCTAGTTTTTTGAGTTTTTGTACCTGATCGTTAACTATACCTGATAGATTGACAAAGTAGCAACATTCTTCTCCCAACATAGCACAGTATCATCCTTTTTTGCCGTGAGGATATCAAGTGCCCTGCCCTGTTGGAGGACTACCATTGCCAACGAGTTGATTTGGTCTTGTAGTGAATTAACACTTTGGAAAACTGATGTTATAGCCCTTTATAGATCATGGAATAATATAGAATAGTAGCTGGGGCTTGTTCCCAATCCCCCTTCCCCCATTCCAATAGCTGCAAAGACCCCAATACTTACCCATATTGGAACTAACTGTATGGCTCTGTGGTTTTGAGTGGTATTTAGTGTTTGACGGTATGTGAGAGTCTTATTACTTGTTAAGAGGGAGACGAGTGGGGCTAAAAATCCAACAGTGCATGTACCTGTCCAGTGTGCAGTATGCTCCATTGCCACAAATGAAAAAGGTGTTTGGGGAAGGGTGTGTTTGCAGAGTCTGACTTTGATGATTAAGGATGATGTAGTGGGTACAGGCCATTAGGTCCCCCAAAAATAGCTCAGAGAGATCAGGCAGGGGGCTTGGTATATTGGTATGGTTAAAGTCTCTCAGAGAAGATTGTATGTAGGTGAGATTGAGGGGCCAGGGCTGGTTTGAAGCTATCTGGAAAGAGCCAGCAACTGGATACGAGGTCGTTTGGTTTAAGATTTGATTGGCTGAATATTACAGGTTGAACCATGTAGATAGATGTCTGCTGAAAAAAGCAGGCATAGCCAACAATTAGTATGTAAATAATTGGTCCCCTTCTGGAGCAAAGTGTAAATCATATTCTGAATCTGGGTCGTGGTTAGTGAAATAAACCTATTTAGTTTTGTGTATAATTTCTCTGGGTCTTGAGGCATCAGGAGAGGAACAGTAGTAAGCCCAGGGATTAATGTCTTTTTTTTTTTTTTTTTGGTACCGGGGATTGAACTCACAACCTCATGCTTGCTAGGCAGGTGCTTAAACCACTGGGCTAAATCCCCAGTCCAGATTAATGTCTTTTTTATGGTAAAGAATTGGTACCTTTGTGTTGGCTGCATGTAAATTGCAAAACCACATCTTTGAGCAGCTGGGAATTTGAGAGGTTCTTTTATGGTAAACAAAAGCCATCCATCTGTGAACCTGTCAGGTCTGGGATTAGAGGAGTCATTAATGTATTTGTCATTGTTTTTGTAAAATCCCTTTGGGCCACTTGAGCCAGTACTTTCACAGCCCCAATAATGGCGGTGATACCAGTAGATGTTAAGACAGGAGTCATGGTGCAAGCTTTTGGGATACATAATGAACCTGAGTTGGGAGGTCCCCAGGATTTGTCTCCCTGAGATGTCTTTTCCTAGGTTGGATACATCAATCCATCAGACCCATAACATGGGGTTTGGAGTTCCTTCAGTCCAGTTGGTTTGAGCTATTATCTTTAGAGCTCGAGATTGTGGTTTGCCATCTGTCGAGTGTGTTGCAAGGATAAAAGAACAGAGTATTGGTTGAGGCTGAGTATAGACAGGAGGAAGAGATATCAGAGGTAGAAGGAGACATCCCAGCCAGGTGGTCTTCATGTTGAGGGAATTTCTATGGTTGTGTCAGTAGCTGTAGTTTGGGGTATCTAGTTAGGCAGTTGATGTATGTGAAACATAGGGTTATAGTTGTAAAGAAGATGGTAAGAATTATTCTTGGTAGGATTGTACCCTTGGTTGGGTAAAGTGTAAAGCTGGCTATGGTAAAAGACAGTGAGTATGTAGCCGTATAGAGGCCAGAACCAAATGGGATAACAATACATCAGTCTTTAAGTCTAGTGATCTGAAGGCGGGTAGGGGCTATTTGTCGGGAGGTCCACAGGGGCCTGTCAATATATTCAGAGTCAAGGTTACCAGATGGTGGTCAATATTTCTTCATTTGGGTGACGTGAAACCAATGTGGAAATCTTGCTACCTTTACCGCAGTTGGAGTTGCCAAGTATACCAGATGAGGTCCTGTCCCACCTTGGTGGAAGAGCCAAGCTTGAACCTGTGGACTTAGGAGTTTTAATATAGCTTAGGTCTCCCAGAGATAAAGGAGGGTCTGGTGTGTCCCCCTCAGAGGGTTGGGGAGGCATAAGTCTGCATGTTGGTGAAGAAGGTGTCTGAGGATTTAGAGGATTGGGATATAATTAGCTAAAGGAGGAAGCTCAGAGGGTGAGGGTAGCTTTTGTAAAACAAAGGGCCTGCCATACATGAGCTCAAATGGGCTCAGTTGAGTGGGTGATCTGGGTAGGGCTTGGAGTTTGATAAGGGCTAGAGGTAGGAGTTCTGGCCATGGTTGATGTAGTTCTAGTAGGAGTTTAGTCAGGTATGCCTTCATGAGAGCATTTGCCTTTTCTATTTTCCCTGAGGATTATGGGTGATAGGGTATGTGTAGTTTCCAAGTGATGTTAAGGCTTGAGGACACTTGTACAATCTGGAAGATGAAGGCGGGGCCGTTATCAGATTGTATGTATTGTGGGAGTCTGAGTCTAGGAATGATGTCTTGGAGTAAAGTATTGGTAACTACATCTGCCATCTCTCTGGTGGTAGGGTAGCCTCTATCCAACCTGAAAAGGTGAATATGAAAGTGAGGAGATACTTTTATCTATCAGGTCTGAGAAACAAGAAAGAAGAAAGTCACAGCGGTGAGCTGATAAAGGAGGAGGACCTGTGAAGCAAGTCAAAAGAATTTGGGAGGCCTTGAAGGTTTGGACTAGGTCAGGTTTGAACTAGGTCAGCTGCATACCTGCAGCTGGACATAAGGTATTTACCCCCACTTGCTGGTTCAGTAGTAAAAGTTACCGTGAGTCTCTTAATGTTCACCTCTTTGGCCTGAGAGTTTGTTTTAGCCCCAGTGTATGTAAGCGCAGCCCAGAGGAGTGGTTTTGTTGGGTAATGATTGATTATTACCCATGTGTTCCAATTAGGAAGGTGAGCAAGGGGTTGGGAGGGTTGTGAATCAGCAGAGAATCATCACCCTCCAGTGAAGCACAACCAGTAGTAGCACAGTCCCAACAGTGACTTCTCTAGTCATCACCAGAGGAGGCAAGTGGGAGTCCCAAAGGACGTAGAGGTCCCAGAGGGATGTAGAGTAGTAGGGGGATGTCCTGACATGGCCATGATTTGGCACAGTCACCCCAAAGTATAGTAGAGGGGAGGCTCCCCTTGGACCCAGTGTTGAATGTTGGCTAGGAACGGCAAGGCGGAGGAGGAAAGGAAAGAAAGGAAGAGGTAGGCCGAGAGGAACCTCATAGGGGGGAATAGACCCCCCGGGAGACACACAGCCCCTGACTGCTGGAATCACGGCACCAACTGATTGAGTGATTTGTGCTCAATCTAAAGCAGCGCAGAATATTAAAGAGAGGAGGCAAGTAAATAAGAAAAGAATTTAATAAGCAGGGAGGTCACAGAGGGAGTCACAAGGAAGGCTGTGGCAGCTCTCTACAGACCAAGGACAGGTTCTGCCTGATACAGGCTCTGATGGGGGAAGGGCTCTGGTGGCTGGTGTGAGTTGATTTATTTTGTGAGAGTGCAGGGGATTGGATAAACCTTTACATGCCTGAGCTTTGGCAGACTTCTGGGAGGGAGAAGCCACAGGGGCTTTTGGGAAGAAGGAGGTGTGCATTATCGCGGCACAGCTTTGAACCACTGCCATGATGATTGTGCTGTCTCTCAGACAGGGGGATCTAACAGTTACCACAGTATATCTTGTTGTCTTTGAAATAGCTGTCCATGCCATCAGATACAATAAAATCAAACAAGACAAAACTGAATAAAACCCAAAGCAACAAAACAATGAAAATGATACAGGACTTCAAAACAAGATAATAAGGAATTAACACTGGCTACCACCTTCAGAGGGAGATTCCTCCCTAGATGCTACATTGTATATTGCTATCCTCTGACTAAATGATCAGACCTCCAGCTTTAGACTTGCAAAGTCAGTGAAACACTAAAGACTACAAGCATTACATTTTATTTTACCTCAATAGCTATCGTCACAGCCTGTGTTTCTCCAGATCAGTTGGTCACTTACAGAAGGGGGTGGGGGAATGGGAGGGCTCAGTCCTTCTTGTTTCCCAGCCCATGTGCCAGAAGGGGCTGGCATCTGGCTCTCCCCACAGTGGCCCAAGCATGGTGCTGATTCGCAGGGAGGGCTTGCTTCTGGCAACTTCTTGTTTTCTTCTCTGGAAGTCCACCAGGACTAAAAACTTTTATGTGCTATTCTACTATGTTACTGTCATGCTACAATATGTATAATAGTATCATTTCCATGAGTACATGGAACCCTCTGTAAACAAGAGCTTGAGGAAAATACATTCCTTCAAAGTGACAGTTAATCGCTCCACAAATTTTTTAAATTAATTAATTACTTTTTTTGGTTTTTTGAGAGACAGCAGGGGTCCCAAATAGGTTCCCAAAGAACCCACCTCTCGAAGGAAGTTTTATATGGAGTTTTATATGGAGTGGGTACAACTGGGCCAAAATTATGATCAACTAATAAGACTGCAAGTATAGTCACTGAGGTAATATTGATCCAGTGGTAGTCACTGAGGTAATACTGATCTGGTGGTACATGAGTGACATCATTAACCTTGATCGATAATCTATAGTCTTGGCCTTGTCTTTAGCCTTAGCACTCCTAGTCTTAGTCTTGATAGGCGGGAGAGGAAGGGCTACCCTAATGAGATAATGGGAAACCTCAAAAGGGTGATACCAATTGATGGTTTTTTTCCAACGTGTGTTCTTCCGAGTCAACATGGCTCTGGACAGTGCTTCCCTTCAGCACTGACTTCCGCATTCTTCTCCTAAACCTGAAAATTGAACCTCCCAAATGAAGAAATATTGACCACCATCTGGTAACCTTTTCTCACGCTTGCCAATGCTCCCCCAATCAGCGGTCAATACGTCATTCTGCCCACCCCTTCAACTCCACCCCCTGTCAAAAACAAATAAAAGCACGTAGGTTTCTGTGTGTGCCTCAGCCGATGCTTGTGTCTCTTTAGCAGCTGTCAGGCCCACAATAAAGGCCCCGTTTCTCTTTCTTTCTCTGTTCTCTCTCCTTTTGTTTTTCTCCCGCATCAGAGGATCAAACACCAATTGTAATGGTGCAATGATGATTTAGAAATGAAAGCCAATCAATCAAGAGAGAAGGAGTTTTATTGCCAAGCCTGGCGATGCAGTCTCTGTTGATGGATCTCGAGACTGCGTGCCTAACAACTAAGGGTGGTTACCTTTATAGTGGGTATGGGGAGGACGAGACTAGCAATGATTGATGAATTCTGGGTGGTAAGAACATGGGGAGAAAGTTGGTTGGTTATTGAAGGTGGCAAGCGAAGCATCAGTTCGGGGAAAAGGAAACTTATCTTATGAAACAGAAACTTAAGTAGGAAACAGAAACTTAATTTTAAAATGGCGCATACAGAACAAGATGGTGGCACATTTGGTTAGTCAATGGTCTGAGCATTACACCAATAACCCTAAACTTCCATTCCTCCCTTAGGAAAGTGTGTAAAACCAGCCATTGTGACTTTAATCTTCAGATGTGCCTCCAGCCACAGTCCTGATGGATTCTCATCTTTTGCACTGACTCCCTGAAGGGCCCAGTGTTGTCTGACTGTCCACTATATTTCTACCTAATACCTACCTATCTATAATAATCTCCATCTGGTCTCATTCCTATTGCAAGGAAACCTCAAACTTTGCAAACTTTGCCTGTTTCTCCTCCTCCTCCTCCTCCTCCTCCTCCTCCTCCTCCTCTTCCTCTTCCTCTTCCTCCTCCTTCTCCTCTTCCTCATTCTCTTCCTCTTCCATCCTGTGTGGGGTGTGTGCTTATGTTTTGCATTGCTTATTTTTTTGTTTTTGAAACAAAGTCTTGCTATGTAGTTGAGGCAGCCCTCGAACTTATGGTGACCCTCCTGCCTCAGCATTCCCAGTGTGCCACCATGCCTAGCAGCCACACTTAGTCTTTTAAATCCATGCATAACTACTATGGGAGAGAATAACTGTGAAGGGCTTTAATTTAGTCACATTTATATTGCTGATCTCTAAAATTTAAATTGTTTTCGATAATCAAAAATACTTTTTCTGAGTCAGGGTCTCACTGTCTAGTTTAGGCTGGACTTGAGCTCACTGTGTAACTCAGACTGGCCTAGAATTCACAACAATCCTCCTGCCTCAGCCTCCCCAGTGCTGGGATTACAGGTGTATGCCACCATATCTGGCTCAGAGGGAAAAAATGGCACTTATTTTTGTCTAAATGAGTAGTCTACTTCTATGGAGCAAAAATCACAGGCTTGGATGTTCAGAGTGGGCTTAGGGTTTTAGAACGCACAATCCAGGTCTCAGATTCATACAATGTCTGCCATGAAGTCCAGGAATCTTCATTTTAACAAGAACCTTAAGTGATTTTGACGTTGGTGGTCCTTGTCCAGTTTGACTGCATCAAGGATGAGAATTGGTGTGCTGGGGCTTATACACCTCTCCCCTCACAAATGAACATCCATGAGATATCTATACAAGGAGAAAAACCAAAACCCCAAACCCACCAAAACATAGGACCTATCACTTTCCATAACATGTGTTCTCTTGCTTAGTGATTTGGTGGATAGGAGAATATAAATTTTTAGTTCCTCAAAATAAAAAACAAAGGATATTAACAACTGAAGAGTAAGCTAGTGAGGCAGTATTAGAGATAGCTAAATTATGTAGAAATGTAGTAGGCAGCCAGATAGGGCTGGGCCCTTGGGGAGTCAGTGCAAAAGATGAGAATCCATCAGGACTATGGCTGGAGATGCATCTGAAGATTAAAGTCACAATTGCTGATATTACACACTTTCCTAAGGGATGAATGAAGGTTTAGGATTATTGGTATCACCCTTCTGAGATTTCCCATTACCTCATTAGGATGGGCCATCCTCTCCCACCTACTAAGACTGCTAAAACTAAGGTCAAGACCAAGACTATTTGATTATCGACCAAGGTTAATGATGTCACTTATGTACCCTTTCTACCACTGGGTCAATATTACCTCAGCGATACACTTGCAATCTTACTGGTTGATCAACCATTTTGAGACCCCTCCTGTCTCTCAGGAGCTATTCCTATTCCCTATTCCTTTTCTCCAATAAATGTTCCAACTCTTAACCTCCATTGTTTCTTAGAATTCATTCTTTAACTTTGGGGAACAAGAACCTCTAGCATTTCTCCAGTCTGAGGTGCCGAGAGGAGAGTTAAGCACAGGTTTTTGGGGTGTTTTTTTTTTCCTGTTTTTCATGGTATTCTCCCAGCAGCCTCCAAGAGGGTGCTGTGCAGCCTCTTGAGTGGAGCATGTTGACAACCACCAGACAAGCGGGGAAGGATGACAAGAGTCATCTGCTGATTCAGGAAGAAGCAAAGGGCTTCCCCGATGGGAGACAGCATGTTGAGAGACATGCGCTGAGCAAAGGACGCAAGCACAATGGTGAAAGAGAGGTTAGAGTAAGGGAGAAGGGGGGGACTCAGCAAGGGCATTGAAGAGCCGAGCTGACCGAGCTGTTTGTATACTTTTTCACAGGAAAAAATAATTGTGGTTATTTCTTTAAATCTTTATTTCTTTTTTTTTATTTAAAGAGAAAAAAACAGAAAAAGGATAGAAATATTATAGAATTTCAAGAAAAGAAGATAAACAGTAAGAAATCACTAGTTGATAAATTACATATTGTTCTTCTAGAAATAGTTTTTTAAGTTACAAAATTAAAGCACACAAAGTGGACACTCAAGCAGTGAGAGTGCAAACAGATCTGTTCAACAATCCAACAAGAACCTAGAAATATGATCATTAATCCCACACACCTAAACATACATGCAGCTATATCTTTTATAGTGCTTCCTATTTCCTCTTTTTTACAATAGCAATTATACATTTTTAAAATTTTATTTAAAGAGAAGGAAAAAAAGCAAAACAGAAAAAGGGTAGCAACAATACAGAATTCTAAAAGAAAGAAAAAAAAAGGAAAATGAGAAAAAAACCCACTAAGAAATCACTAGTTTATAAATTACATACTGTCATCCTGGATGTAGTTGTTCAAGCTACAAAGTTAAAGGGTACATAGTAGACATTCAAACAGTCAGACTACAAACAGTTCTGCTTAAAGATCCAACAAAGATTCAGCAATATGGTCACCTATTTTACACACTCAAACATACATGCAGTTAGAGCACTTTCTTTTCCTCTCTTTTTTACCATAGCAATTACACATTTTGGTTTTATTACACTTGTCGTTCTTATTTACTTTTTACACTAGAGACACAATGTGATATTTATAAATATGATTCTTTAAATCTTTATTTCTTAAAAATTGCAAGAGTTATACAAGTTCATTGCAAATAATTCAGATTGGTGCAAAAAGTAAAAATTCACAGCACAACGTATATTGAGATTAATTTATGTATCATAAAATTCAACTCAAAAGTGTACAATTCAGTATTTTCAGTATATTTGCAGAGTAAAGCAAAGATTATCATTATGTTAGTATATTTTTCATTATCTCCAAAAGTGCCACATTTTGCATGAGCTATCACTCCCCATTGACTCTTTCCCCAGGCCCTGGCTCTCAGTAATCTACTTTCTCTGTCTCTATGGATTTACCCATGCCGATGAGGTTATAAATGGAACTGATAAATTCTGCTAACCTGGGGTTTAGCTATATCCTCCAACCTGGTACGGACCTAGAGAAACAATTTATCTCTCCAAGAGTAACTTCTATGTTCTCCTTCTCATTCCAGAGATAAACCTCCTGCTCCCTTTTTGCAGGTGTGCTGGGCACTTTCCAATCCTAAGACTCCACAACCACCCAAGCCGCCACCTCCAGCCCCCAGGAAATCTTTCTGTCTCCTATTTTACACAGGCAGATGCTCCTTCAAATCAGAGGTTATTATGTCATTTTGCCCAACTCCCAAACTCCTCCCTCAGCCAAAAGTGATAAAAGTAGTCCCACTTCTTTATTCTCATTTGAGAGCCTTGGTACCCCTGCCCTGCGAAGCTCTCCTATGCCCACATTAAAGGCCTCCTCCTTAGTCTCCTTCTTAACTCTCTCATTTTCTCTGCACCACTTCAGATTGAGTGCCAAAAATACTCAATCAGGAACCGTATAATTTGTAAACTTTTGTGTCTTGCTTGTTGATTGCACTTACAGGATTTTAAGACTCACTCATGTTGCACTCATGTTCCTTTTTATGGCTAAATGGCTGCAGTATGGATAAACCACAGTCCGTTGTCCCATTTTCAGCCAATAGATAATTCCTCCTTTTAATTACTACAAATAATGCTACTGGAAACATTCATGTGCAGGGTTTTTGTGTGAATATATTTTCAATTCTCTGGATATATATTATATATATACAGTAAAATTACTAGGTTATAGGATAACTCTTTAACATTTTGAGCAACTGTCAAAGTCTTTTCTAAAATATCTGTACCACTTTACATTCCTATAAGACATGCACGGGTGAGATGTTTTATATCTAGATTTCCCCCTGTCTTAGTTACTTTTCTTGTTGCTGAGATAAAATACCCAACAGCAGAAGTTAAATGAGGAAAGGCTTATTTAGGTCACAGTTTGTAGAGATTTCGGTTCAGAGTTGGTTGGCTCCAAGGCAGGCTGGCATGGCAGATAAGCATTACAGAGGAAAAGCAGTGCATGGCAAGCAGAAGGCAGCAAAGTAGCAAAAAAGCAAGTGACAACAGTAACCCTCTTTCTATCCCTTATATTCTACCCAGGCCCTCAGAGCAGCTATCAATCACAGCAGGGTAGGGCACCCTTAATCCTAGCATTGAACCATGAATCAATCCCAACATGACATCCTTAAATCCAGCATCACACACACTAGATTCAGCCACCTCTGAAAAGCCCTACCTATGATTGCATGAGACTGTGGGGTGACAACTAGATACAAGCCATAACACTCCCCACAAAGCCTCCATGTACTCATAGGTGGGGCTTTGAGAGGTGATTATGTCATGGGGCCATAATACTCATACATGGATTAGCCCACTGATAAGCTTATGGCTAAATGTGAGGTTAGGAGGTGAAACCTGGAGGAGGTGAAGGCATGTCCATCTCCCTCCTCCTTTGACCACTCTTTGCTTCCCACCACATTAAGAGCTGTTTCTCCTCTGCCATGACATCCTGCTTTGGAGCCAGCTGACTACAAGTTTGTCTTGGTTACTTTTCTCCCATTGCTGGGACAACATTAAGAAACCCAACACCCAAAATTAAGGAAGGAAAGATATATTTAGCTCACACTTTGTAGAGGTTTCAGTCCATAATTAGCTGGCTCCAAGGCAGGGTGGCATGGCACAGTGCCACCATGTTCAAGGCAGCAGAAGACAGCAAAAGCAGCTACCAAAAGGGTGAGAACAAGCCTCTTTTCCTTTCTTTTATTGTAAATACCCACCCAGGGCAGGTGTAGCACTTAATACCATCTCCCTGCCCTCCTCTAGCACAGGATGGATATGTTTACAAAGTGAGGACTCTGGCTCCCTGCTGAGTCACTTAGTTAAACTTCTTAACTTCTGAAGTCGACACAATGTATCAACCATTGTAAGGTTGAAACTTTTATAGACTGTAAGCCAAAATAAATCTTTTCTCCATTAATTTCTTGGTATCAGATATTGTGTTTCAAGGAAGAAAGCAACTGGGACAATAGGGGTTCTGATTTCTTCACATCCTTGTGAACAATTGTTGTTACCTATGTCTTCTATGTCAGCTGTGCTAGTGAATGTATCTCAGTGAAAAGTAGTATCTCCTTTTGGTTATTTTTAAAGAAGAGCTTAATTCTTCCCTTCTTTGAGTGGCATAAGTATGATTTTGCCAGAAAACAGGGAAAATACAATCATATTTCAAGGTCTTTTGTTTTGGTTTGTTTTGGTTTTTTCAGACAGGATTTTGCTATGTAGTTCAGACAGGCCTTCTACTCATTATAAAGCCTGGGCTGGCCTTGAATTGGCAGTGATCCTCCTGGCTCAAGGTGTTTTTTTGCCTTGACAAGTAGGATTGCTACAGCTCTGATGTCTGCTTTACCAGTTGCTGCTTTGGAAAGAGAGTACTGGCAGTACTTGGGTAAACATTCAAGCATATCTAATAACCAGACCTTGACTTAAACTTAGCCAAGATCACTTACAGGAAAAGTTTGACTTTTGGTATAAGGAAGATGTGCGAGTTAATTGTGATGTCGATTTGAAAGGATTAATAAATGCCTAGTGCATTAGTGGAGCACAGTTCTGGGTATGTCAGTAGATGATTGGCACGAAGGCTGAAAACTGAGAAGGGAAGACTCACCCATCATGGGTGCCTGGATAAAATAAGAAAGACATCTCTCTCTCTCTCTCTCTCTCATCTGTCTGTCTGTCTGTCTGTTTTTCTCTTTCTCTCTCTTTTCCACCATCACCTTTGGATGTTAGTTTCCAGTTCATTCAAGCTTCCAGCACATATTGTTCAGCCTTCCATGCAGACGCTGGTTTTCCAGCACGGACTTGACTGAGAGCTCCAGGCCTTTGAATTTTGGCACTTTCCAGCACATAGATGGCCATTTTGCAATATTTCACCCCTGATTCCAAAGGCAGCCACTGTAAGACTATTTGGTTAATTCTTTATATAACATATTTGTGTGTGTGTGTGTAATGTTACATTACATTATATTAAATCTGTCTCTCTAAAGAACCCTAAGTGATACAGATATTTTATTACCAGAGAAGCAGGATTGTTGATGTGGTGCTGCCTGACCCTATAGCATAGAAGCTTTTCGGATTCATTGCAGAAAAGTTTGTAAAGGTTTGGAGATGCTGGCTGGAGAAGCCCTAGAATGCTGTGAACCAAGTTAGATGGTGGATACTGATAAGAGTTCAGAAGACTAGACAGCTGACAGTAGTAGAGCCAGTAAGGACCCGATTCAGGAAGTGTCAGGTGAGAACAAAGACTCCATTGGCAGTTGGACTGGCAAAAAGCTTGCCCACAGTTTGCCAATGTCCTGAGACTTTGCAGGAGACTGAAATCAAGGACAGTTGACTGACTAATCTGGTGGAAGAAATTTCCAGATAGCCTAATGCTGAGATTATGGCATGGCTACTGTTGGGAACTTTTAGCCAGCTTTATCTTGAGAGTAAAAAACAAAAGGCACAGCTAAATGCAAGCAGCTCTCCTCTGCCCTGCCTTGGACCCAGGCAATTATGGGATGAAATGTGTACAAAGTATGAGTCAAAATAAACCTTTTCTCCTTTAAATTGTGGGTGCCAGGTACTGCGTCTCAGCCACAAGGAAAAGAGCTAAGACAGAAGATATTTTTAGCCCTTTCTTATTCCTGCAAGTCTGTGTGCTCAACACTTAGCACTTTGTGGGTGTGGCAGGCACACTGTACCTGTTAATGCTGAGTAAGAAAAAATCCCATGGCCTCCAGGAAATCAGTGTTAAGAAGAGTAGACAGATAAAGAAATAAATTTGAGCACACAAATTTTGAAATGGCTAAAATTTGAAAGCTGAAATGGATAGGAAATATAAAGCAACTGGACAATGATGATAATATGCATTATCCTAACTATTTTAGAATAGCAATGATATTCTCTTAAAGATGAATATTCATATTCATTCATTCCATATATACATAATAGAAATGCATATATATGATCACTGAAAGGTACTTACAGGAATGTGTATAATAGCATTGTTGTTCATACTAAAAAATGAAAGTAACTTTTTAAAAATTTTCATTTTTAAGTGGGTAAAATTAAACACGACAAAACAGAACATAAGAAAGCAATGTAAGAGACATAAATTTCAAAGCAAGACAACCAGAGATCTTCACTATCTATCATATTGTCTCTTGTTTTCTTCCAAATAGTTGCCCGCATCTTCACATACAGAGAATTCATACAAAACAACATAGTATAAAACTGATCCAAACAGGATGAGGAAGGTGTTTTAGGTCTTCAAGACCAGACAATAGGGAAGTCAACAATGGCTGTCGTAGTGTCTCTCATTCTCTTCAAAATAGCTGTCCATACCTTCATGTATGTTGAAATTAAACAAAACAAAACAGGCTAAAATCACTCTGAACAAAGAATAATAGTATTGGTGGATTTCACATCATGATGCTATGGAATCAGCACTGGGTACTGTAGTGTCTCTTTCTTCAAAGTAGTTGTTCATTTCATCATGCATTATATAATAAACTGTTATAAACTGTTTATAAGTTCTACACATGCATGAGACTCTCTATGTATTTCTATCCTTTCTGTTTTAGAGGGAAAAACAAAACAAAGCAAGACAAAACAAAACAAATTCCTAGAAAAACATGAAATGAAAAAGTCATATAAAACCAGAGTACAAGGTGATCTACAATGGTTACTGTGATGTCTCTCGTTATCTTCAATAGAATTGTCTATATCATCAGGCATAGTATAATTGAATATAGCAGTACATAACAATATTAATAAAAACAAAACATTGTAGACAGCGTAACACTTCAAAAGCAGGTAATAATCACACCAGAGTGGATATCCTAGTGAATCTTGTCATCTTCAGTGTAGTTGCCTATATTCTCAGACTTGACACAATCAATCATAACAGATTTTAATAAAATCTGTCAATACAAAACAGCAATCTAACAAACAAGATTCAAATAAGATCAGTCATGATAAGACAGTGCAAGTTATACAGGGCTTCAGATTAAGTTAATAGGAAATTAAGGATGATTACCATACTATATCCTGTTATTTTCAGGATAGCTGTCTGTGCCCTCAAATCTAGAACAAATAGACAAACTGGAACAAAATATAATCCATATAAACAGAGCAGTGTGAGTAATGTGGGTTTTAAATCCTAATACACTATTAACAATATCCTCTGCCTTCCTTTTTTAGACTATTCCTCCCCTTTCACTCCCACAGGGTGCACTGCGCATTTTAGGTCCCACCAACTCCCTCAGTTTTTAGATTGGGGGGCAACCTGCTATTTACCTAAGTGGTTCCAAACCTTCTCAAGTTTTATTCCTTTACCTACAAAAGCCTCAAGGTTTTTGGACTTGATCTCAAGTTTTATTCCTTTACCTACAAAAGCCTCAAGGTTTTCCTTCATTATAGCTGAGTAGTTCTCTACTGCACATAAGTATCCTGTCTTTCCAACCTATCTGCAGGTGCTGGTTGAGTTGCCCCTATTTCTCTCTGGCTCCCTGTCACATAGAGCATTGTTTTCTCATATTTGATTTTCAGTCCATAAACCCTTTTCCAGGTTAATTATATTTCCTATACAGAGCATCTCAATGGACCCTACCTTCTGACCTACTTTACCTGTGTTTCTTTTTTTTAGTGTATCAAGGCCATCTATGCTAGAGATTATAGCCAATCTTCTCTGCCTCATTTCTGCTATGTTATTTTTCTGCCATTGGTTGTCTATCTCTCTCTCTCTAGAATGTCCTTCAGTATTCTCTGTAGGGTTGGATTGGTGGTCACGAATTCCTCCAGTTCCTCTTTGTCATGGAAGCATATTGTTTTTCTATTAATTTTGAGAGACATTTTTGCAGGGTACATCAATCTAGGTTGGAGGTTATTTTCTTTCAGGACTTGGAATACTTCACTCCAAGCTCTTTTTGATTTGATGGTCCATGTCAAGAAGTCTGCCATGATTTTGATGGGTTTTCCTTTATAGATGATCTTCTTTTCTCTAAAGACTTTTAATATTCTGTTCTTGTATTGAATTTCTGGTATCTTGATTATTATATGTCTGGGTGTAGCTCTGTTTTGGTTGTAGGTGGCTGGAGTTCTGGATGCCTCATACATCTGAATATCATTTCCTTTTCCTATGCTTGGGAAGTTTTCCTTAATTATTTCTGTGAATAGCCTTTGTATTTCCTTTGTTTTAACCCTGCTTCTTCACTCACATTTTTTATTCTTAAGTTATAGATCCTCTTGTCACCTTCTAGCCTTTGTATTGTTACTGCCTGTTTCCTTGTTATTTTTAAGAGATCTTTCCTTTCATGATCACAAATTGCAAACTTGTTTTCAAGATTTGATAGTCTATCCTCAATTTCTTTCAAGCAGTTTTGCCAGCTTTCAATGGAGTTTTTAATTTCCTGGTAATCTCTTTGAATCTGCTTCATGTATTCTAGGTTTTCTTTATATTCTTCATTGAACGTTTCTTTTCTTTTTTTGTGTTCCTCCATTCTTTTGTCTATGTCTTCTTGAGTGGTGCTTAGCATTTCTTTTATTAATCTTCTTATATCTTGCTTTACTTGCATTAATATTTCAGTTTTGAGTTCATCTATGATGTCACAGATATTTTATGTCCGCTGATGCCATGTCTGATATTGCATGTTTGCTGCCCTCAATCTCTTTTGTATTTACCTTTCCTGGATCAATACTCACAGAGTTGGGGGCTGGGGGCTTTTTTCTTATTTCTTTCTCTTGTCATGTTTTTGGTTTCTTCCATACAGGTGTATAGTGGAGGTCCCAGCTCCTTTCCTTGTTGGTTATGGTTCTTCTGAAGTGCACTGGCGAGGGATTTCTGCCCTCTCTAGTTTGCTGTTGGTCATTGAGGTGTAAACAGGGGCAGTGTATGCTGGCCCCCACTCCTCTGAGCCAGTCAACTTGTGAGGGCCTTCACCACTTTAGTGTGTGCCGCCAGTATGGAATCGGTTTGGGACAGCTTATTGGGTGTAACTCAGGCCAAGCAGATCCCACCAATCTGCTCTGGTCAGGGAGCAACCAACTGAAGTCACTGCCTTTCCTTGTTCAGGCCCGTCCTGCCCAATACCAATGTGTTGTCCAGTCAGTCACCCCTTTCTTGCAGGAGAGTCAAATTCAGAGCCCTCACCATGGGTTAGTGCAGGTCTCCAGGCCAGCTCTGTTCTCTGTTGGGCTCACCTACCCCAGACTTCAGTGCAGCTGCAGTAGAGCCCCTACCAAGAGTCCAAGCAGCTCCAGTGAAAGTGCCGTGATCACAAGTCTGACCTGCTCCAACGGGAGTACTGCGACCGCGAATTTGACTGGCTCTTTTGCTTTTGGTTTCTTCCTGGGTCAAGAGGATCCATCTCCTTCCATCTGGTCTTCTCCAGGATGTTTTATTCCAGCATCCAAGCTGTTTCTCTGAGAGAGGCTCCCTGTTTTGCTGCTTACTGATCTGCCATCTTTAACTCTTCCCCCTCAGAAAATGGAAGTAACTTAAAAGTGTATCAATATAAAATAAATGGTATAGTAGGTGAATAGAATATTATACAGCAATGAAAATAGACAAATCACCATAATAAGCAATAACATAGATGAATCAAAGACACATAATACTGAATCAAAGACATTAGATAGGCAAGAGTGTGGAACAAAAATAGGTAAAATAATTTATGGCAAAAGAAACCAAAATGGTGATGACATTGGAAGCTAAGTAACAACTAGAGTAAAGCCAAAGAAGCAATTCTGAAGTTCTGATAATAATCTATCTCTTGAGCAAAATGGTAATTACACAAGTGTGTTCACCTTGTAAAACTCATTGAGCTATATGTTTATAGTTTGTATATGTTTGTACTTAAATAAAACTCCCCACAATTAATGTAATCAGTATGTACTGCAAATATGTACTGATAAAAAAGATTCTTTTGTATATCAACAATGTATTTCAGGGGTTTTGTTTGTTTGCTTTTGTCTTTTTGAGACAGAGTTTCACTATGCAGTTCAGGCTCACCTTGAACTCACTTTGTAACCCAGACTGGCCTCAAACTTGGAGTGATGCTCTTGCCTCAGTCTTCTGATGTTTGTTTACTTTTTCCATGATGGAGATGAAACCCAGGGTCTCCACTCTGAGCCACATTCCCCAGCCCTTTCATTTAGCTTTAATTTTGAAGCAGGATTACGCTAAATTGCCCAGACTGGGCTTGAATTTGAGATCCTCCTGCCGCTGCCTCCCTGAATATGGGGATTACAGGTATACACTACCACTTGTGGTTATGTTTCAGTTCCTTATGCAGAAAATCAGAAGCCTGCCCCAACAAAAAAGGTGGCGTATAACTGGGAGTACTTTACAGAAAGGCATCAGAGCTGGACATGGTGATGTATGACTGTAATCCCAGTACTCAGGAAGCTGAGGTAGGAGAATCTCTGGGTGTTTGAGGCCAGTGTAGGCTACATAATGCATTCAAGACCAGCTTGAACTGCATAGCGAGACCCTGCCTCAAAAAAAAATAAATAAATAAAAGGGCATCAGAAAAAGGCTCTCTGGAAATGTTGCCAGTGCTGGAATTTGAAACATAATTTTTACAAGCAGAAAAAATGGCAAAAGAAAAGAGGTGAGGCACTGAAAACAGAGGGAACTGTGTACCCAAAAGCACACAGAGGCACAAAATCATACAGTGTGTTTTAGGAATTGTGATTGTGTATTTTTGGAGCATTAGTGGGAAGGGATTATAGATGATAATACTGATCAGGTCATGAAAGCCATCTCTTTCCCACTTTGAACCTGACCTGTAGTTATTGACCTTGACATGGAAATATATGCTCCTGTTACTCTCATTAAAACTATGGGCTATCTCATGGGAAAATGCACATGCAAAATTCTGCAGAGAATTTGCAATTCTGATGCTTAGGCCACTGATTCTTGGTTCTTGGATCTCAGATGAAGAATCCTTTCTTTGTAGTAGACAATGAGGATTATAGAGCTTTAAGAAGAAGAGTGGTTGGATCAGATTTATATTTTACTTTATTTATCAGAAGTATCATTTATTAGAAGTGTCACTTATTTTGTTTTTATTTTTTATTTCTGTTAGTACTTGTTTGCTGCATATAATGATTACATTTATTATGGGCAGTTAGTACTTGAACATAACACATCTCAATTCAGTTCTTATTTTTATTTATAGTTTTTAGTTTTTTGAGATAGGGTCCTATTGTATAGTCTAGGCTTGCCATGAACTCACTATGTTATCCAGGCTAGCCTCAAACTCTTGGCGGTCCTCCTGCCTCAGCCTCCCAAGTGCTGGGATCACAGGAGCATGCCACTACATTCACTGCCTCTCATTTTTTTTTTTTTTAGTTTCCCTTTTCCCACTTCTTCCCCCCAGATTTATATTCTAGTTAGATCAGTGAATGCTATATGGGAATTGAGCTGAAAACTGAGTGAAGAACTGATTAAAATGGCAAAAGGACAGTGCTACCAGGATTCTCAGGATGTTCATAGATAGAGTAATCTAGGATCAGTGATTGATCAGGTGTGAGAGCTGAGGAAGAAGGTTACTTTTGGGATGCCTGCATTTCTAATTTGAGTTGGTACTCAGGTCACCAACCCAGGCTGGACACTAGACAACATCAAGGACATTTGGATTAAAAATGAGCCAAGGCAAGGATGCTTCTTGTAAAGAAATAGCCCACACCCTAACTCCATAGGCAGATTGATGTCGCCTCCTATGGTGCCATACATGTTTGGGCCTTGTGTTCTTTGCATAGACTTGGGCAAAAACAAATTAATTTGCACACCCTAATTCACCAAGTCATTAGGTGTTGCTTTGGAGAAGAGAACAAAAGCAGATTCTGATGCCTATCAGCACTACTTACTCCTCTGCATGAACTGAAAGACATATGTAAGGGAAGGGACTGAGCGTAACATCTAGGACTGTAACACTGCTGACCCTAGGTCATCAAACACTTTCTTTTACTGAATGAGAATTAACCTGGGCTATCTGGTGGACGTTTTTGGCCCCAGTAGATCGTGAAGCAATAATAAGGGCTGCCCAAGGACAGAAGAGCAGGTAGAAACGGGAGTTTCACTGACAGTTCGAACCAAAAAAAAAAAAAAAGAATTTGAGCAAATTTTCCAGTTCTGTTTATTGTCAATCTGAGCCTTTGGAATCTAAAGTTATCACACAAAGGAGACAAACTGAAGGCTCCAAGTCATCTGATTTGAATGTTGAAAGGAATGTGACCTCATTTTGAACTCTAGAGAGTGAAACAGGATATATCAGTCTAATCAGATTTGCATTTTTAAAACATCACTCTGGCTGCTTTGCAGAAAGTAGATAGGAGGGAGGTAAATATGGGTGCAGGAATACAAAAGACCGCTAAAATTATAGAGATGATGGGTAGTTTGAACCAAGGTCTGACAGGGGTTATAGAGAGATTTCAATGGATTTGCTATGCACGTATTTCTGAGGTGGAACCCATAGAATGTGCTAATTGAGGGAATGTGGGAAGGTGGGAAGGAAGAGAGAAGTCACAGATGAATCCCAGGTTTCTGATTTGTACCTTGGATTGATATAGAACCATCCCTGCAGAAAGATCAGGTGGGCTGTAAGAGATGGAAATTCAATTTCATATGTGACGTTTGTAAGGGTTATGAGACATCCAAATGGATTCGATAAGCAGATAATGGAGTCAGGGCTAGATTTCAGAAGAGAGATCTCGGTTATACACTCACAGTGGAATTCATTCACATCCAGATAGTAATTGAAGCTTTGTGGTTCGAATAAGTGAGACCTACTGAGATAATAAAGATAAGAGGACCTAGAACAACACACTACCATTTAGAAGTTATGTGGGTGGGGAAAGGCAGTGGCAAAAACTGAGAAGTACACAGATAAAACCAGGAGAGAATATGATATCACAGAAATCAAAGAAAGAAACTGTTTCAAAGAATCAACTGTGTTAAATGATTTAGAACAGTCAAAATGAAGACTGGAAAATCTGTCGATTTCAGACAGAATAAGCTTTACTGAAAGTGTTTAAACCTGGCATGACATGGATGAATTGGAGCGAATGTTAACCTGATTTAGGGGCAGGGTGAGGTGCACCCTGGCTTGTGCCTGGTTTTAACTCTTACTTTTTAGAAGATGGAAAAGGCGGGTAAGGATCTGAATTATCGGACAAGAAAGAGGTATTCAGGGGGGTGGGGTGGGCGGGCACTTTTTTCAAAAACTGGTACAAAGGTATTTCAGTACTTTTGTAGATATTTGTGTGACACAACTGAATATTTCCTACAGTTTTTGCAGAAAGGAATCATTGCAAACCTTGGTAAGAGACCTGTCAGTGGAATGGCCAGAACCAAAGGTTCCAAAATGTTGGAGAGATGACTAGAGAGTAGAGATAGTGAAGGTAGACAATGTCTCCCAAGATGTTGGGATGGACAGGATGAAAGCGGTGAGGTGGGGAGCTATGTATATATTTTTAATATCTAGGGGAGGGAGTTGAACAAGTGTGGATGGTAATCACAGGTAGAAGCCTCAGTCACAGTTAGAGAGATGCTTCTTTAATGCTAACAGACTGAAGAAAACCATTGATAATTACTTATAGGTGTGCTGGCCAGAAGTGGAAGGAATTCTTGCACGATGGTTTCTCTCTGTACTTCCTATGAAGTAAGAGGTGAAGACTGTATGCAGAGAAAGAGAAAGGTTGTAAAGGATTAGAAATATAATAAAAATACGGAGGTTGAGTGGTGGGACCTGAAAATAGGCACTGCAGGTTCCCAGGTGATATTGGATGCTGCTGATTCAAGTGTCACACTTTCAGATAAAAGTACAGAGAAAGCATATGGTAACCTCACCAGTCTGACATCTTCATCTCCCTGCAGGGCCACAGCAGAAATCTCTTCACCATGTCTCAGCTCCACCCATGCCTCCCCTACACACTATTTTCTACATAGCAGCCTGGGCGTTCTTCTCGAGTCAGGCTGTTTCACTCAGCTGTTTAAATTCCTCGATGATTTCCCATAGCCATTAAAGCCTACTTTCCAGTGTGAGGCGTAAGTCCCTGAGCATGAAATCCCAAGCATCAGGACCTGCCCTATCCTAAAGTAGAAGAGATGGATGTTACAGTTCATGAAGAAAGACAGAGAGAATTGAGACTTGACACTTCCATTCCTCCTGGGCTTGCAGGGGTTCCAATTGTGCTCATTCGCGCGCTCCGGGTGAGGGTGGACCTTCTTTACTCAGTCTACTGATTCACATGCTCATCTCTTCCAGAAACACTGTCAGAGGCACATCCAGAAATAATGTCTTACTAGCTTCCTGGGCATCCCTTAACCCAGTTAAGTTGACTCATAAAATTTACTATCCCATAGCATTAGCCTCAAAGAAACAGTTGTTCGTAAGAGTAGAGAAACAGCAATGGAGTTAATGATGGAGAGAAAGGAGGTTATGGATCACCCACGCAGGCTTGTGGGATGTTTCCAGGAGATGTGGAAGATACAGGGGAATTTGTTGATCACAGAGCAGGTGCTTCAGAGTGTCCATGGAAGACCTGGGGGTGAATGGTGCATTTGAACAGTGGGGGGCTGCCTCAGAACCCAGGAGAGGGTTAACATTATAAAAAGGATGATGTAGGATGGCCTAGTCATTCTTATGCTTTAACGGATGTCAGAATCACAGGGCAGGCTTGGTAACACACAGATTCTTAGGCTCCATTTCTGAATAGGTATTGGGTTTAGCCTGAGAATATTGTTATAAGTTTTCCAGTAATGTGGATGTGGCTGAAGTAAAGCACACACTTTCAGAACACTGATGTAGTGGAAGATGGTTGAGTAATTAGCAATGAATACAAGCATGGAAAAGGGCGACTAGATTGGTTTCAATCATCTCCCAAAGTACGTCAGTCCCTGCCTGGTTCACTGGGAAGAATGTATGGCCCTTTCACCATAATGTATCAACTTGACACCAGTGTCCCTAGTACATTAAACTTGGGCACAGTGGAAGGGGCTGATCTTAATGCCGATGGTGCCAACTTAACCCCAGACAATATAGTATTGGTTCTAGAAATACTCGCTAAGGAACACCCCTTTCAGCAGCCTACTATAGACCATTGCAACCTTGAGAATTGGAGGATATTTATACTGAGCCCAGTAGAATTAGAAGCGGGACTGGAATTGCACTCCAATAGGATAGTTAGGGCTTGGATTATGAAGTCACAGTAGTGATATAATCAGGGGTCTGACTCCATTTAACAAACAACAATGGCATTTGAAGCAATCAAGAACTGCCAGACATTGAAAGTTCATTAGAATAGCAATGTTAAGTGACATTAACTCTCAGGGTTTAGACTTTACAAGCTAAAATATAACTGAAGTCACTATAATGCCAATATCTCTAATCATCTTCCTCCTCTACTTCTTCTTTTTTCCTCTTCCTCCTCCTTCTCTTCCTTGTTTTTCTCATTCTTCTCATTTTTTGAGACAAGGTCTTGCAAACTGACCTCAAATTTAGAGATTCTTCTGCTTCAGCCTCCCAAGTGCTGAGATTACAAGCATGTGCCACCATGTCTGGCTTTCTTAGCATTTTGTTTGTTTGTTGCAATATCTTAATATCTTAATGCTCTAAAACTGTACCTGATAGATTCAGCTAGCCTGGGGCTTAGCTATCTCTAACATGACATTCGCTGAACATGGTATTGGGCCCAGAGAAACAACTTATTTCTCTAAGAGTAACTTCTATGTTCTCCTTCTAGTTCCAGAAATAAACCTCCTACTCCCTTTTTGCGCATGTGCCGAGCCCTCTCCACTCCAAAGACTCCACAACCACCCACCACTCCACCCCCCGCCCCCTGTAAATTCTGTTTCCTGTTTTGCACATGCAGATGCTCCTTCAGATCAGCTGTTGATATGCCATTTTGCCCGTCTCCCGAACTCCCCATCCAGCCAGACGGAATAAAAATACTTCCACTTCTTTGTTCTCACCTGAGGGTGCTTATGTCTGTTTGGCAGCCCTCCCATGCCTGCAATAAAGATGGCTTATTCTGTTGTCTATCTTACCAAAATCTTGTCAGTATTCCATTAACTACCAGGGATTCCAATCACTTCCAAGATTTCCTTTAAAATATTTAGATAGGGACTGTAGAACTGAAATTTGGGATACTCTTATGACAGTAACCTCACTGATACTTGGCTCAAATTGTGGGAATCTTTTTGAACTTTAGCTTCAGAATGTCCAAACTCCAAGCCTTTGTTGTTTTAAAGGTTGCATGGCCTCTCAGGTTTCCCTCTCCCCTAATATTTCTGCAGATCCCAGGGGAAAGTACACACGCCCATGAAACACTCCTGGTTATTAACTGCTTCTAGCTCACTAGTAGAAGGACAGGTCAGATGTCTTACTTTCTTGTCTCTGAGACACAATACCAGACACCTACAACTTAAAGGAAGAAAGGTTTATTTGGCTCATAGTTTCTAGAGGTTTCAGTGAAAGAGTTTTGCCCTAGAATAAATTACTGTACAGTTATGGTGATGGTCTAACATGGCGGAAGGCCAAAGCAGGAAGGCTTAACACTTCCTGCTTCTTCCTCAGCCCTAATTGCAACTCCCTTTCCCATTTGCACTTGAAGAAAATTCCAAACAGCTCCTCACAGGTCATCAATGCCTGCCCTAAGCACCACCCCTGCTCAAAGGTTACATACCCCCCATATTTCGGTCAAAGGAGACAGCCCAGCTGCCATGGGCTGTGTGCTCCTTCCCACATCTTCACGTCAATAAACCTGTTCTTTTCATACTTTTGCTTCTCTATTGTGCCAGAAAACTCTGTCATTCAGTTCATAGTTGGCTAATCCCAAGGCAGGAAGGCATGGAAGAGAGGAGACAACTCATAGCATGGTGGCAGGAAACAAAGAGAGATCAAGGGAGGAGGAGAGAGGCCACACCCCAGTGACCCACCACCTCCAACCAGGCTTCAGTCCCAACTCACATTTAGCTCTGCAGTTATCAGTGAACTAATCCACTGATGAATATCATGCTCCATGAGCCAGTCCCCTCCCAACAACCTCCCCTGTGAGTACATGAGGTTTTGGGACACATTTAAGCATAAACTATAACATCATATTTCTAATGCTTCAAGCAGATACACTAGAATGTGAGAAGCACAGTGTTTGTTCAACATTCAACAGGAAAAGAATTCAGGAACTATAAGTCCTCAGGAAAAAAGCAAAACCAGCCCCTGCTCTGTACTTCTTGAAGATGAGACTGGATTATGCTGGGGCCTCCCCTTTAATTGGCTGTGGAAAAGAAGTGGGGTTAGGGCTGGGGGTTTAGCTCAGTGGCATAAGCGCCTGCTTGGAAAAGAAGTGGGGTCGTCACCAAGTACCCATGAGTACCCTGACTCAGGGCTAGGGTAGGACAATTTCTCACAAAGCCAGCCCCAGCAGGACGTGAATCTCTTTGGTAAGGCTTCCAGAGGTCTAACAGTCTTCACTGCAGGGCTTAGGAGATTTGGCATCTGTTCCATTCAAATAAATATTTATAGACACACTTCAGATTGCCTGAGGTGCTTTGTATCCAAAACACACAGGTATTTTTATATGTGTGCCTTACACAGTCTTTCAGAGGCTATTTATTTCTTCCTATGCACTATGCTAGAAAATGAGGTAACATCAAAATGATGAATGTTGGCACCCAGGCAGACTGCATGTCTAACTGGAATTTTTTCCCAAGTCCTTGGTAACCAACTCTTATAGAACATTCCCAATAACTTTTCTGTAAGAATCATGAATGAAGTTCTTACTCATTTTAGAGAAAAAGAATTAAAGAAACAAACCCTAAGGAAAGTCAAATATTTTCTTATACTTAAGAAAAATCTATGTAACCCAGGCCAGCCTCAAACTCTTGTCAATCCTCCTGCTTCAGCCTCTAGAGTTCTGGGATTATAGGTGTGAGTCACCACACCTGGCCCAATTTCTTCCTATTTTAAGGAACCCCTTCCTTTAGGACACATTTACCTTGGTTTCTTCGCTGCTGGTAAAACACTGCCCTTAGGTGACTAGGTAGGGAGTCTCTGCCTGAGGACGCTCAGTATCTTCCCACACTTTTAAAATTGAATATTATTAAACTGGGTGTGGTGCCACCTGTCTGCAATCCCAGCACTCAGGAGTTTGAGGCAGAAGGATCAGCAGGAGTAGGAATTCAGCCTGGGCTACATATTGAGTCCAAGACCAGCCCAAACTAAACAGAGAGACAATGTCTCAAAAAAAATGTCATTCACCTGGCCAGGGTGTGAGATTTGAACCCAATTTATTGTCAGTCTTTTTTTGTTTTTATTTTGAGATAGGATCTCATCGTGTAGTTCAGGCTGATCTTGAACTCATTATGTAGTCCCTGCTGGCCTTGAACCCCCAGCAACCCTTATGCCTCAGCCTCCTGAGTGCTGTGATTACAGGTGTGTGCCATCAGCTTGGCTTTCAAAGCTTTGCGGCTGGACACTCTTCTGGGTATTTTCCTAAAAGTTCAGGACAGAGTATCCCAGGAATGCATGCATATCCAAGTTTATAGCAGCATAATAAACAATAGCTAGCTCTTGGAGACAGCCTACATGCCCATCAACATAGATTGAATAAAGAAAAATACCTCACAGTATTATAAACAGTTGATTTAAATAGAAATACTATGGGCAGTCACACAGGTCTGTACCTTTAGGGGCACTGGTGTACATTACAACTGTGGGTGGAGGAACATTCCTTCAAGGGCAGACCACAAGACAAAAGATACCTTTCTTCCAGTGAAGGTGTTAGTATTTGGGCTTCTGAAGCAAGCATGAATGAAGATGTTTGGCTCCCTTGTCAAAAACTATGATAACTATGATCATTATATATATCTAAATTGTGCTAATACACTTTAAAAAAAACATAAGGTGGCTGAGTATGCTTGGGTTTGTTTCTGCATCTTCTAATTGATTCCATTGATCCTTAGGTTTCTTTTTGTGCCAGTGCCATGCTGTTTTTATCACAGTAGCTCTGTAGTATAATCTCAAGTCAGGGACTGTGATGCCCTTTGCCTTGCCTTTGTTGCCCAGAATTGCCTTTGCTAGTCTAGGTCTCTTCTGGTTCCAAATGTATTTTAGGTTTTTTCTAATTCTTTTTTGTTTGTTTGTTTGTTTTTGTTTTTTGAGACAGGGTCTCATTGTGTAGTTCAGCCTGCCCCTGAACTCACTATGTAGCCCAGGCTGGCCTCAAATGTGTGGCAATCTTCCTAACTCAGCCTTTTGAGTGCTGGGATTATAGGTATGTGCTACCATACCCTGCTGTTTTCTCTAATTCTGTGAGGTACGCTTTTGGAATTTTGATCAGGATTGCATTAAATCTGAATAACAATTTTGGAAGTATAGTCATTTTCACCATGTTGGTTCTTCCTACCCAAGAGCAAAGGATATTATTCCATCTGATATCCACTTTTATCTTTTTATGAGTACTATAGTATTTTTTTATTTAAGAGGACAAAAGACACAGAAAAGTAAAAAAGCATGGGCTGGGGATTTAGCTCAGCGGTATAAGCATCTGCCTTGCAAGCATGTGGTTGTGGGTTCGATCCCTGGTACCAATTTAAAAAAAAAGAAAAACAAAAATCAAAAGAGACAACAACAACAAACCCAATATAATAATAGTATAGGTTTACAAAACAAGATAATAGGGATTTGACAATGCTGGTAATATTGCATATTGTTACCTTCAAAAGGGTTGCTTAGAATAACAGATATAGACATGAAAAATTAATCTAATCATATGAATATTAACTCTTCTTTTCCAATAGCTAATACAATTAGTAGTATAGACATTTTAACTATCTTGTGTGTGTGTGTGTGTATATATATATATATATATATATATATACACACACACAAATTTATGTCTTTTCCTTTTCTTCTTTTCTTCTATCCCCATCCCAATTACTTTTTCTCTTTGAGCAGTTTCTTACCCTTACACAGTATTTATTGTAGATTTTAGTTCATATATATTTTTTCAGTTTCTTACACTAGGGAGACAATATGGTATTTACACCTGTGAGTTTGATTTATTTCACTTATGAGTATGGTCTCAGGTCATGTTCATTTACTTATAAAAGTCTCGATGCAATCTTTCCTTATAGCTGAGTAATACTCCATTGAATAAAAGCACAACATCTTTTTTATCCATTCCTTGATTGATGGGCACTTGGGTTGTTTCCAAGATTTAGTTAATACAAATTGTGTTGCTATAAACATGGGTGCACATATATCACTGTGGTTTGATGTTTTCACCTCTTCTGGGAATATACCCAGAAGTGGAATAGCTGAGTCAAATGAGATCTGTAATCCTAGCTTTTTGAGCAATCTCCACATTTATTTCCACAGTGGTTGCACAGTGTACACTCTCACCAACAGTGGAGAAGAGTTCCTTTTTACCCACAGCCCCTCCAGCATTTGTTATTTGTTGATTTCTTGATCTTGGCTCTTCTTTCTGGAGTGAGATGGAATCTCAGTGTTGTTTTAATTTTCATTTCCTGAATGACCATTGATGTTGAAGATTTTTTCATATGTTTATTTGCCATTTGTATTTCTTCATCTGGTAAGTGCGTATTCTTCTCAGATGCCCATTTTTGGATTGGGTCCTTGAATTTTGGAGGCCTGATTTTTAAAAAAATTCTTCATATATTCTAGATAAAAGTCCTTTGTCTGGGGATTTAGCTCAGTGGCTTATGCACCTGCCTGGTAAGCTCGAGGTCATGAGTTCAATTCCTGGTACAAGAAAGAAAAGTCCTTTGTCTGAGGGACAGTTGGCTAAGATATTTTCCCATTTCATGGGTTTTCTTTTCACTTTGTTGGAGATTTCCTTTGACATCCAAAACTTTTTAATAAGATGAGATCCCAGTTGTTGATTCTGGGAAATATTTCCCATGCATTTTGATTATTCATGAACTCTCTGCCTACTGCTTTGTCTTCCAGCAGTTTTAGCATTTCTGTTTTAATATTTAAATCTTTGATCCACTTTGACTTTAGTTGAGTGCATGGTGATATACATGAATCTAATTTTAGTTTTTGGCATATGGAAAGCCAGTTTTTCCAGCACCACTTATTAAAGAGGCTTTCTTTCTTCCAGTGTACATGTTTGACCCCTTTGTTAAAGGTAAGGTGCCTGAGTGTGTTTGTAATTGTGGATGTGTCTTCTAACCTGTTCCATTGATCTTCAGGTCTATTTCTACCCCAGTACCATGCTGATTTTATCACAGTAGCTTTGTAATATAATTTCAAGTCAGGGATTGTGATGCCTCGTGCCTTATCCTTGTTGTCCAGAATTTGCCTTTGCTATTCTAGGTCTCTTCTGGTTCCAGATGAATTTTAGGGATGATTTCTCTAGATCTGTGAGGTATGCAAATGGTATTTTGGTTGGAATTACATTAAATCTGTATAGCAATTTTGAGAGAATGGCCATTTTCACAATGTTTGTTCTTGCTTTACACTAACAGGGAATGTCTATCCATTTTCTGAAATCCTCTTCAATTTCCTTTTTGAGAGTCATGTTATCTTTCTGTTGTTGGCTTTCTACTTTTTCTGTTTAATTGTTTGCCCTACTTAATGGTTTCCCTCTGTTGTTGTTGTTGTTGTTGTTAGGATTGTAGTTATCTTTGTCTCTTTCTAGAGTGTCTTTTAGTATTCTTTGTAATGTTGGTTTGGTGGTCATGAATTTCTTCAGTTGTTCTTTGTTGAGGGAGTATCTTATTTCTCTATCAACTTTCAAAGATAGTTTTGCAGGGTACATCAATCTAGATTGAAAGTTATTTTCTTTCAGGGCCTGAAAAACTTCACCCCAAGCTCTTCTTGACTTGAAGATTTGTGTTGAGAAGTCTGCCATGATTTTGACAGGCATTCCTTTGCAGGTGATCTGTTTCTTTTCTCTGACAGCTTTGAGTATTCTGTTCTTGTGCTGAATTTCTGCTATCCTAATTATTATATGTCTGGGTGAAGATTTATTTTGGTTATGTTATTGGTGTTCTGTGTGCCTCACTTGTTTGTATATCAAATTCTCTTCCCATGTTTGGAAATTTTTCTGCTATTAATTCTGCAAAAAGTCTTCATATGTCATTTGTGTTGATCCCTGTTTTTTTGTTGATACTTATCAGTACTATATTGTTTTTCTCTGCATCATCTTGCAGCTGTTGAATAGTTGTTTCCTGGTTCCTTGTTATTTTTAAGAGATCTTTTCTTTCATGATCATAAGCTTTCATCCTGTCTTCAAGGTCTGAGAGTCTATCTTCAGCTTCATTCAGGCAGTTTTTCCAGCTTTCAATGGAATTTTTAATTTCTTGAATATCCTGTTGAATGTTTTTCATGCATTCTAATTCTGTTTTATATTGCTCATTTGAGGTTTCAATCATTTTCTTATGTGGCTCTATTTTTTATGTAGATCTTCTTTAGATACACACAACATTTCTTTCATACTGTTTGTCATTTCATTTTTTACCTGAGACATTGTTTCGAATCTGATTTCTTCCATACTTCATGGAGTTGTTTCTTTACTTCAGTTGCTATCATTTCGGAAAGTTCAGTTGTGTGATTTCCAGTGTCTTCCACTTCAGCACTTTTTGGGTTTGTTCTCAGTGGGCTGGAGGACTGAGACTGCATCTTGCTCTTTTGTTTTGTCATTTTCCTCTGGGACCTTTGTGGCTAGCCAGACACCCTCCTGAAGGATTGCACTGGAACACTGCACTAGGCAGAGCTTTAATCCTCTGATATCCCCATGGCTAGCTGGGGTGCACCCACTGAACTATGGCACCAGAGACTTTTGCTCTGTGGCCAGGCTTTCTCCTGATGTACTGCACTGGGTTACTCTGGGATGCTGGGCTGGGCAGAGCTCCATGCAGCTAGCAGGGACACACCCCCGGAGTGTGTTGCCAGGGCCTAGAACCTGGCTGAGTGGAGTTCAGAACATCTGGAACCCAGGCGGCTAGCAGGGATGCAACCCTAGAGTGTGGTGCTGGGCCTTGAGCCTGGCTGGGAGGAGTTCAGGGCCTCTGGGATCAAGGCAGCTAGGCAGAGTGCACCCCTGGAGTGTGGTGCTGGGGCCTTGTGCCTGGCTGGGAGGAGTTCAGGGCCTCTGGGATCAAGGCAGCTAGGCAGAGTGCACCCCTGGAGTGTGGTGCTGGGGACTGGCTAGGGGGAGTTCAGGGCCTCTGGAGCACATGGCTAGTTGGAGCATACCCCAGCATATGGTACCAGGGCCTTGCTCCTGGTCGGGCAGAGTTTGGAACCTCTGGGACCCACTGCATGGCTGGCTGGGCTGCACCCCTCAACTATGGAGCTGGGGCCTTGTGCTCTGATGGATGGAGCTCAAATTCTCCATGACCTGTTGGCTAGGCTGGTCACTCCCTGATGGGCAGCTCTGGGGTTCTGGGCTGGGCTTAGTAGAGTACTATAGTTTTTCAATGTAAAGATATTTTCTTCATGAGATTGAGTCCTAGGAATTTCTTTTCTTTTTTTTTTTTTTGTATGCTATTGTGAGAAGTGTTGTCTCCTTAATTTATCCCTCAGCAAGTTTGCTAATTTGTACAGGAATACTATAGATTTTGAGTGTTGGCTTTGTATCCAGCTAAACCACAAAGTTTGGTTATTAAATCCAGAAGTCTTTTAGTGGAGTTTTTGAGGTCTTCTATTTAGAGTATCAAGTTATCTGCAAATAATGACAAGTTCACTTCTTCCTTTCCTGTCCATATTCTTTTATTTCTTTCTCTGGTCTAATTGTTCTGGCTAAAGTTTCCAAAACTATATTGAATAAGAGTGGTGACAGTGGACATCTTTAGTTTTTCCTGATTTTAGAGTGAAAGTATTTAGCTTTTGTTCATTTAGTATGAAGTTGTCTTCGTGTTTGTCATAGACAGCTTTTATCAAATTGAGATAAAGACCATCTATTCTAATTTTCTGTAGAGTTTTTACCATGAGTGGATGTTGGGCTTTGTAAAATGCTTTTTCTGCATTTGTTGAAATAATCATTTGTTTTTTGTACTTGGTTCTATTAATATGGTGTATTACATTTATAGATTTGTGTATGTTGAAGCACCCCTGCATCCCTGGGGTGAATCCCACTTGACCATGGTATATAGTCTTCTTGATGATTTGCTACATTGTCAGTATTTTATTGAGGAGTTATGAATCCTCACTAGGGAAATGGACTTCAGTTTTCTTTTTTAGTTGGGCCCTTCTCTTTTTTCGGTATTAGGGTAATGTTTGTCTTCAGGAATGAAGTTGGAAGTACTGCTTTCCTTTCAGTTTCATTAAAGAATTTGAGAAGTATTGGCATTAGGTCTTCTCTAAATTTCTTGTACGATTCAACAGGGAATCCATCAAGATCCGGGCTTTTCTTTGTTGGTAGGTTTTTAATTACAAAGAGGTATCGGTTTATTTAGGAGAACCAACAAAGTGAAATTAAAGGTGAAATTAAATTTAATTTCTAAATAATATTGGTTTATTTAGAATTTTTATTTTTTTTTGATTCAGTTTTGGTAAATCATATGTATCTTGGACTCTATCCACTTCTGTATTTTCTGTAGGAAAAAAAAATCACTGGCCATTTGGGAGATGTAAATTAAAACAATGCCAAGATTCCAAATCACTGCAGGAAAAATAGCTGTTATCAAGAAATCAGCCTATAATGAATGTTGGCAGGGATATGAAGAAAAAAAGAAACCCTTCTCTGTTGGTGGTGCAACCATTGTGAAAATCAGTGTGGAATTTCTACAACTAAAGGTCCCATTCAACCCAGGTATTCCCCTTCTTGATGTCTTCCTGAAAGAATTAAAAGCATCATACCACAGCAGTCTGTGAATAACCATGTTCATAGTGGCACAGTTTGTAACAGTTAAATCTTGAAAACAGCCCATCCACCAGTGGATGAATAAGGAAAATGTGGGTTTTAAAAAAAATTACAATGAAGTACTACTCTGCCATAAAAAGAATAAGTTTGAGATGTTTCTAGCTAAATGAATGTATCTTGAGGCCATGCTCTTAAATGAAATAAACTGGACACACAGGTTCAAAAATTTCATGGTTTCCCTGTTATGAGAAACTTAAAATGTAAACAAGGACCAAAATATAGAATAGATATTAGGAAATAGCAAGAAAATGTTCAAATGAAAAGGTGATAAGAACCTACCTGGCAAGGTCATGAGTTCAATCCCCCCCCAAAAAAATTTCTGCAGATGAGAAGGGGAGCAAGGAAGGAGGGAGGGGGAAAGGAAAGAAGGGGAAAGAAAAATAGAATAGAAGGGAAAATGGAAGCAAAGCTTTTGTAAATAAGAAGTAGAGGGGTTCAAGGGAGGTGAGGGGAATGGGAAAAAGAGGCAAGATGTACTATGTACATACACAAATTTTCTATGATGAGTGTTATCATTCCATATATATCTAAGATGAACCAATAAAATAAAAAGAAGAAAGACAGAGGCTAGAATGACTGCATACATACTTCCCTGAGGGATGAACAGCAATGGTAGACATTCTAAATTGGTAGTTCAAAACCTCCTTGACCTATCCTCTCCATTAAAAGTCCTTGTTCAGGGGCTTGTTCAGCCCATGTATTCTTGCTACATTACCTGTTTCCCCACTGGGTCAATAATACCTAAGCAACTATAATTTGTGATCTTATTAGTTGATGGTTGTTTTGTCCTACCTTATACCTGCCTTGTGGTTTTACTCCACAAAGCTTCTCCTGAGAAGTGGGCTTATGGGTAACTACTTTCTAGGCTTCCCCTCTGTCTCTCACAGATAGAAACTTTCTTTCCCCCAATAAATATTTCTTGCTCTTCACCTCCATTGTGTGCTGTGTCCAGCGCAATTCTCAAAATTCTTGGGGGGCCCTTTCCTGTGGTGATAGCCACCCTAAGAGAACATGCCTGTCACGAAAGATCTCCTTCATTCCACTCCAGAGGAGGAAAAGAGGAAGCACAAGAATTGCCTGGTGCAGAGCCCCAGTTTCTACTTCAAGGATGTACAGTGCCCAGGTTGCTGTAAAGTCACCATGACCTTTAGCCATATGCAGATGGTAGTTCTGTGTGTTGGCTGCTCCACTGTCCTCTGCCAGCCTACAAGAGGAAAAGCAAGGCTCACAGAACGATGTTCCTTCAGAAAGAAGCAGCACTAACAGATGAATGGGAAGCCATCCAATAAACACATTTTGGGTATGAAAAAAATTCTTGGGGTAAAGGACAATGGAGGATGAAAAATAAAGACAAGTCAGGAAACTGAAGTCAGATGGAGTCCTCTTTCCAGATGGGAAAAAGGGAACAATTCCAACATAACTGCAGCATGCTTATTGATACACTCGGCAGGTAGATGTCACATGATACTCCTCTGCCTACCAACCTGTTTGTGTGAGTTGCCTCAGGGTCTCTGTGTTCTCAGAGCTGAAACAGCTTGTTCACATGGCTCACCTTGGGTGCTCCTCATGTGTGATCAATATCCAGCTTCAGCCACTCCCCACATCTTCCTTTTTTCTATTTTGTAGTTGCAAGTGACGGATGGTCAGTTGAAGTTGGAGGAGCTGGCTTTAGAAGACTCTGCAGAAGGCTTTCTCATTCTTGAACCTTTTTTATTCTGAATGAACTTATTTAGGCTAAAGATTACCAGTCCAAGGATTTTAAGTCCCTGCATTCCACAATTTAACCCTGAACAGTCGTTAACCCATAGCAGTAGTCAGTTACCAGTATAGCTGGCTATTGTCAGAAAGTGTTAGTGATTTTAATTTCTTTTATACCTGACATATTACTATGGTATTGTTTTATACATCTTGTGATTATACTTTTTTGTTGAATATTCAAGACCAAGTTAAGGTGAGACCTGTGTTAATCAACTTTTTGCTATCTATCAAGACTAGTTAAGTCTCCTCAGGATTTATCTTGGAATTGTGCAAAGGACCTCTTACTGCTTCTGTCAATGTCAGCCATCAGATGAGTCATGGTCATTGTTTGGCCAAGTTGTTTTCTGTGAAAGCTTGGGAGACATTTTTCTCCTAGTGACACTTGTTAGGCACACTAGATATCATTGATATTTTCCTCTGTGGGCCAACAATCTCCTTGGTCAGAAGACCAAGGACTTGCCAAGTTATAGACTATTGCAGCAGAAGATTTCCTATGTCCTGGATACTCACTGACCTCAGAGGGCTGGGGCCAAAATATTGGTTGTCCTCCTAGTCCATATATCTTTCTAGTTTTTGATCTCCAACTTCAATTGTTGAATATCCAGAAGAAAAGATTAATGGTATTACACTGTGAGCCTAATATATAATTTTATCTGAATATCAAGTACCTATAAATATAACATAGAACCATTATTTTCTACCAATAATAAGTGTTCTAGTATTTGAAACCCTGTAAAATGTTAACAGACAACAGTTCTGGTTTTACACATCAAAATTGAAATCAAAAGCCATATATAATATTGTAGCATGACAATCATCATGGTATTTTGTCTAGAGCATTTGTGGGGTTTTTCTTTGGTACAGGGAATCAAACTCAGGACTTTGCACTTGCCAGGCAGGCGCTGTGCTGCTGAGCTATATCCCCAGCCTCATCATGACATTTTTGTAACACGCCTAAATTTCTGTTTTGACATAAAATAGCCTTTTTAGTCAATTGTCCCTATTTATTACACAAGAAGATTTATCTAACTAGTTAACCTTTAATGGGATGTCACTGAAGAAATTTATGACATTGTCTGGACTGTTTAATTCTAGGCATCTTTAAGTACAGTGGTACATGCATGGCATATACACCACATAAATTTTTGTTAAAGTCAGATATCTAAATCTAAGAGAAAAATTTGTCACCGTGAACAATACCTGTTTTACGTTTTGGAAGACCTGCATATCTGGAGGCTTGTATACATTTAATATACCATAAGATTAATAGCAATCAATTGTCAGAGCCATATGAAAACTTTTGTTTCTTAACTTAGTTTTGAGCATCTCCAAATCAGAAAACCTGATTGTTTCATTTCTAGAAAATTAAATCTTTTGATGATGTCCACTGTAAACATATCACAATAATATATTTTTAATAACATTTATTGGTGTATGTCCCATAGGGTGTGGCAATCATTGGGGCCTCCTGTTAATGAACAAGAACTGGATAATGTCTCCAGGCATCTGATTTCTTATTCATCAATTGGTGCCCTCTCCAATAATTTCTCCCTGTCCTAAGCAATTTTAGTTTAATTATTTTAACAAATTTTTTGATGACTTATGATAACCAGATCATATCACTTAACACATTATTAATGAACAATGAGAAACTCCCAAGTCATAATACATAAATAACAATAACCATTACATTTATAAATTTAATTTTAACATCATTTTGACTGTTTGGCAACTTTGGTGGAAGCACATCAGACAAATGTTTCAAAAATCCAAAAATGCAAAAAGAAGAAAAACTTATTGAACTCAAATAAAACAGTTTTTAACAGATTGGATGTACAGACAATCAATCAAATATACACAAGAATCAGAGTGCACTCAAATGTATTTTTGGTCAAATTGAATTATAATTAATAACTATTTTACAATTTTAGAAATTTGTAATTATAAATAGACTAGTTAGAATTATTTGTAGGTCAGTTAGCAGACATCTCTTGCAAGAAGAATTTGGAAGGAACAAAATCTTTTACTATTATATATATATAATTATATATATATATGATATTGTCTTAAGAGCATTGGTAACTGGCTGGGGATTTAGCTCGGCAGCATAAGTGCTTGCCTGGCAAGTGTGAGGTCATGATTTCAATACCTGGTACCAAAAGTCAAACAAAACAAAACAAAAAATTGGTAACTTTCTCTTTTTTTAAAATCTTTTTTTTGTAATTTTTATCTTAGAGAGACTAAAACCAAACAAAATAAAACAGGATAAAGCCAATCAAAACAAAACAGTATAACACAGGATTTCAAAACAAGATAATAGGATATCAGCAATGGTTACCATAATGCCTACTGTCTTCAGAAAAGCGATTTAGCTCAGTGGCATAAGTACCTGCCTGGCTAGCACTAAGTCATGAATTTGATCCCCAGCACAAAACAAATAAACAAACAAACACCTTATCTCAGAATAGCAGTCTACACATTTAGGCACAGTAAAATCAAGCAAAACAGAACAGAATAGAACCAATAAAAATAAAACAGTGAGTTCAATAAAGGACTTCAAAACAAGATAATAGTAAATCCAGAATGGCTGCCATAAAATAGCTTGTTATCTTTGAAATAGCTTCCCGTGCCATCAAGACAAACAAGACAAAATTGAATAAAACCCAACCAGATAAAACAATGAAAAGGATATATGACTTCAAAACAAGCTAGTAGGGAATTAACACTGGCTACCACCTTCAGAAGGAGATCCTCTCTAGATGCTACATTGCATATTGTTATCTTCTGAATAGATGATTGGAATAACAGCTTTAGGCCTGCAAAGTGAGCCAAACACTAAACACTACAAGCGTTTAGTTGTATTTTACCTCAATAGCTATCGTTGCAGCCTGTATTTCTCTGGATCATCCAGCCACTTATGGGAAGAGGGGAGGGATGTTGGCTCTTCTCTGTGTCAGAAGGGGCTGGTATCTGGTTCTCCTCCAGCTGGCACTTGCCACTGACTCACAGGAAGGATTTGGCTTCTTGTTGGCTTGCTCTCCTCCCCCACAGCCAGCAAATGTTGCCAACTCCAAGAACATTAATAACTTTCATGTTCCATTATTTCATATAATTTTCAGCTCAGTTATCTCCATGTGCTCTATCATCTACTCAGACCTTTGATTCCCATTTTTGGTTACTATCTCCTAGTCATTCTGGGTCAATTTCTTTAATTGGCCCCAGGTCACATCTAGCCCCATCCTTGTCTATCAGTTGTGGTGTGATCTCTGAGGCATCACTGTCATAGGATTCTTGAAAGGTGCAATCACCTCCTTCTCTGGGTCTAGGACCTTGATACAGCCAAATAGGCTGTTCAGCAGTCTCTGGAAAGATACAGACATAGCTTCAACTCCATAGGAGTACTATTGGGTCCCTTCCATTGTCCAGTATGAAGATAGGTCCAAAGGACCCTTCTTAGCTTCTTTTCATTTACCTGATTAAATTGTCATTCTGCTGTAGTTCCATCCCTAGTAGGATTTTAAAAGCTAGTAGTTTATACTGTCAAGTGAAGTCAAATGAGTTGTGAATTTTTGTAAGGAAGGATTCCCCCTTTTAATTTTGTAATTGAATTTTGAGGATATGGTGAGCACATTCAACAGTTTCTTGATCTTGAGGATTATAAATAATTCTTGTGGTAAGGGAAATATGAAAAGCTTTACCAAATGTTTGGAAGGCAGCCCCTGTGGGCAGCCAAGGGTACTAAAGGCATTAAAGTAATGAGCAATGACATGTTTAGTCACTTTATCAGTGCTGGCAGAAATGAAAATAAATCCTGAGGAAGTATCCACTGAAATGTGGGCCCAGTGTAAAGAGCCACATTCAAGAATGTGAGTGAAATCCATTTGCCAGAGATGATTGGGGTGTAACCTTGGGGATTAATGCCCATGAGGAGTGAAGGAAGATGTGTTATACATGAGGAATACTTTTTAACAATTTGTGAAGCCTGTTCCCTGGTTAAAATGAATTGTTTGTTCAAGGCAGAAACATTTTGATAGAAGGTGGCATAGGAGGCAGAGACCTGTTGAATGGCTCTGAGGGAGTATCAGTGACAGTAGTCAGCTATCTGTTGATTGTAGTATTTCCCTTGGTAAGAGGACCCAGCAACTGGGAATGAGAATGTAAATGACTGATAAAACAGGGAACATGGTGTGACTAAGTGGCAAGTTATAGAAATAAATGAAAAAGATCTTTCTGACCAGTGTGTATAGTCAGTTTCAATGTGGTGCACCATGCCACAAACATAAGCACTGTCTGAAAAGAGGTTAATGGGAGTGGATGAATGACCTTACAAGGCCCATATAACAACCTGCAATTCAGTCTTTTGTGCAGAAGAAAAAATCTGTATCCTGTATTTGGGCACCTGGGGCTCATGTTTGTTGCTCCCACCTCTGGCAGCAGTTTCCACTCTGCTGCCTTTGGGGTTTTGGGTAAGCTCTCTTGGCTCAGTAACTTGGCAGTCTGGTGCCCCTTGGCCTTGCTATCCACACTGACCTGGCTTTTCCCTCCTCCAACTCAAACTGCTGCAGCTCTCATGGCCCCAAGCCCAGTGCAGGGCACAAGGGTCCAGAGGTATGCTTGGTGGACAGGCAGGCATGTGGGCAGCTGGGTATCCCCACTGAGTCCATCTACAGCCAGAGTGCAGGAGCCTCTCTCTTCTCAGCCTGTCCCTCCTTCCTGTGACATTGTGCTGCACTGTGCCGATCTGCACATAAATTAAAAAAATTTCACTTCCACAGTAAATAATCCCCTGGATGTAAACATGCTTTAGCTATTTCTTTTTCGTCCCCTTCAGCTCATTCCTTACCTGACTGAGCAAAGCTAGAGGGTTTGAGCTTTATCAAGGGAGCTGATGCTCTGCCATCTTTTTTCTGCTTGGGTCTTAGTTTTAAAACAGCACTCCAAGCCAAATCCTTGGTGGTCATCTCAACAGTCAACAAGACACTCCCTTATACAGGTCCACAAATACAAAAATAAATATGGGAATGAATCATAAGGCAAGCATTTCTATTTACTGTTGCCCTAGTGATCCTGTTTTTGCCCCATATTTTATACTTGATGAAATCAATACCACTATACCTCTCTCTCCTAGGTATCTCTTGAACCTGTTTTTGTTTTCACGGGCACTCTCAGAGGTGTCCCCTCACCTACTACTTTGAAATCTACCATTTCTTCATACCCAGAGTCCCTGTTCAGGTGCCAATCTGCCACATCCAGCACAGCTCTCAAAATTCTTAGTGTGAAGGATTTTGGAGGGTGAAGAAATAAAGACAAGAGTTAGAAAGCTCCAGATGGGAGAAAAAGGGCTGCTCAGTGACTGCAGCTTGGTTATTTATACACTTGGGAGGTTGATGTCACATGACACCCCTCTGCCTAATCACCTACTTGCTTGGATTGCCTTGGGCTCTCTGTGTTCTTGAAGCTGGAACAGCTTGTTCATGTGGCTCACCTCAAGCATTCCACATGTGTGATCAATCTCCAGCTTCAGCCACTCCCCACAGTTGTTCCTTAGAATTCACTCTTTAATTTTGGGGAACATGAACTTGGTTTATTGAACATCTCACAGGTTGGTAGCTATAATAATTCCTTTATCTTATTTGAATTGTTTGGAGGTCCTATATCATCCCTGTATCATTTTAGAGACTTCAGCAAGATAATTGAATGGACATACATGTTTGTTTGTTTTTTTTCATTGATTCTGGGCTGTGACTCACTTAGATAATAAAAATTGTCAAACTTGTTTGTCAGTTGCTTAAGCCTTGAATTTCTTTGTCTTTTGTCAAATGTGTGTGCCTTGAGTTTTATGCCTTGTCTTTGTTAACTACATATGCATTGAATTTTTATGCCTTGTCTTTGTCAATTGCTTATGCCTTGTCTCTTTTTTGTATTGTCTTTTTGTTTTGTTTTGTTTTTGTCTATTTGAAACAAGGTCTCACTATGCAGTTCTGGCTGGACTTGAGCTCACTTTATAGCTCAGGCTGGTTTCAAACTTGCAATGATCCTCCTGTGTCAGCCTCCTGAGTGCTGAGCCCTGGCTCTTAGCTTAGACTTTTAGCTGTCCCTTATAGAACTTTAACAAACAGTGGTCATTCTGCCAGCTAGTTAAATGCTGTTAGAGCAGCTGCTACTCTTAAAGCAGAAAACAGATTTTCTAGCACCTCCTGGTAAATCTGCACTGAAGCCAATGGGGCCAATGGACTGTTGACTGGACAGGCAACTGGATTTGTTTCTGGAAACAAATCTTTGATTGCATGGAACCAGTAAAAGTTGAGAGGACAACTGAAGGGCATGGTCAGGTTGCCTCTCTGGTGGATACCCAAAGGTTCCTTGGTGGAAGCGGGGTCCCAACAGCCCAACTGGGTGCCAGCAGAAAAATCTCCACTTACCTATAATACTTTTCTCTCTGCTAGTAGATTAGAAAGTCTCCCTAAGTTTTTCTCCAACTTGCTGTGAATTAACTTTAGAACTACCTTGTAGTTAGATCAACCTTCCCTCCAGGAGGTCAAGCCGAGGCATCTTGCAATAGTCATTTTCCCTCATGGAGGAAAAACAGGTATCAGAGAAGTGATCTAAACTTGGGCCTTCCATATGCTGACTAAGAATAAAAAATGTTTTTAGTCAGCCTTTCACTTCTTTCATGTTCATGTAGAAAACTGACAAATACGCCTTTACTAGCAGGTGAATTTTAGTTGCTAGGTGATGACTATAAGTTTAACCTGTTTGCTTCAGAGACTGAGACATTTTAGATTTTAGATTACACTTTGAATAAAGTGTAGCCTTCTCTTGCTGCTAAGTAAGGCTGTCATGATGATTAGGTATAATGCAAATGTGTTAGAGGCTTATTTGCCCCAGGGCCCAGGACAGAATTTCTCTAAGCCATTTCCTTGACTTTATCTAACTCTAGAGGTGGTCTCTTTTGCAGGCTAGGGAGTGCACCAATTTGACATTTTCCTCACTCCCTTTCAAAGAATTGGAAAGCAGTGGTTAAGAGCTCTTGATTACTTGTCTTGCTAAGAATGCTTCCTTTTTAAAAACATGAGTGTTACAGCTGAAATCAATTGCAACTTGTGCTTTTTAATTTTTTAATTAATTAATTTTATTTTTTTGGCTTTTATGAGACAGGGTCTAGCCACATAGTACAGACTGGCCTTGAACTCATAGTGATCTTCCCACTTCAGCCTCCCAAGTGCTTGGATTATAGACATGTACCACCACTCTCAGTCTAAAAAGTATTTCTACTTATTTAGTTAGTTAATTAGACAGAATCTTGCTATATAGCCCAGACTGGCCTTAAACTCACTATGTAGCCTAGGCTGGCCTTAAACTTGCAGCAATCCTCCTGCCTCAGCCTCCCAAATCCTGGGATAACAGGTATGCACCACCATGCCTGGCATACTTTGTGCTTTTAGAAACACCTGCTGGAGTTAAAAAATTTGAGTTTCCTGGGAAGGATAGAGTTGCAAACCAGAAAGGTGGCTACTCTGATCTGACTTAATTTTCTGGTTTCTTTCCAGGTGGCAGCCACCTACTCTTGAGTGGGTTACCTCAGGAAAAAACTTGAGGATATGGAAATCAAGTAGAAATTAAATGGATGCCAATTCTTTCTCTTGTATTTTCAGATGGGGAAACTGATGTCAAAATCTCTTATTTATTTGGAATATATTATTAAGCAGTGGAGAATGTTCCACCTTTACATGTGAAAAAAGAGCCATTTAGTATTTTTTTTTCTGCACCCAAGCATAGCCTGCCTCCTCTCAGAGAAAAAATGGAATATTGAGGGAGGAATTGATTATGGCACTATGTTTTTTTATCAGTACCGGGGATCGAACTCACGACCTCCCACTTATAAGGCAGGCGCTTATGCTGCTGAGCTAAATCCCAAGCCCCGATTATAACACTATTACAACTAAAATTATACTGTAAGAAAGAAGAAAAATGGTCAGACTTTCTTTGCATTAAAAGATAATGCTTATTTGCATTCAAAATGTAAATATAAGCCACAGGGACTGAATGGCAAATATGATACTACCCGTGTTCATGTGTCCTTTTATCTCAGTGATCTAAAAGAGATCAGACAAGATCTAGGAAAGTTTTCATATGACCAGAATAAAAGTACATTGAGATCTTTAGAGGACTTAACCTTATGAACTAGACTGGAAAAATGTAATGTTACTCTTTAATCAAACATTTACTTCTGATGAGTGACAAGTAGCATTACAAGTTGCTGTTAGATTTGGAGATGAATATCATATTGTTAATTTTAGGTCAGAAGACAAGCAGCCAGGGGAACAGCCAGTCCCTATTGGAATCCAAGCAGTTGCTATACAAGACCCGCCACTGCCCTACCAAGATGGGAGACTGGAATAGGAGATATTTTCACACATGTATTCTTGAAACTCTAGGAAGGATGAGAACTAAAACCTTCAATTATTTTAAATTGTCAACTATTCATCAGGGGAACGATCAGAAGGCCTCTGCCTTCTTAGTTTATAAGACACATTAATGAAATACACATTCCTAGATCTTCACTGGATAAGACAGATACTTTTTTTTTTTTTGGTACCAGGAACCAAACTCAGGACCTTGCACTTGCCAGGAAGGTGCTATGCTCCTGAGCTATATCCCTGGCCCAGGAAAGATTATTCTTAAAGGCAGTCAGCCTCAGATATTAAGAAAAAGCTGTAAAAGATGGCTTTTGCTCCGAATAGCTCACCTGATACTTTAGTGATGATTGATTTCTCAATTTCTTTTTTGGTCTTTTTGAGACAGAGTTCCACTATGCAGTTCAGGCTGGTCTTAAACTCAGTTTGTAGCCCAGGTTAGCCTTGAACTCACAGTGATACTCCTGTGTCAGCCCCTCAAGTGCTGGGATTATAGGTGTGCTACACCATGCCTGCCTTTTTAGTATTTTTTAATTGAGGCCAGGAGAAAACCAAGGGGAGAAAACAAAGAGAACAAGAGAAAATACCTGCCTTTGTTGTGGGCCTAAAGTGCATAGACCTTAAGTCTATTTCTTAGGGTTCCAAGAAGAGCTCGACAATTAAACTCACTGGCTACTGCTGTGGAAAAGCAAGCCTCCTTAAGAGGGACTGCCATAAGAGGCCCCGTAAACCACATCCTGGTTGCAAAGGTGGCCACTGGAAGTCAGACTATCCTCTGAGGTGAGGGCCCCAGAGCTCAGACACATCTTACCAGCTGGTCCAGTCAGACTAAAGGGCCCCAGAGGACTCTCTGCTTTTCCTTCTGGCCAGACTGTCATCTCCCTGAAAGAAACTGAAATAATCATGGTTATAGAGGGAAAAGAAATGAGCCTACTGTTGGACATTAACCCACATCTGTTGGTCCTTCTTTTCAACCCTGGCCTTCCTTCCAACTGCTATATCTCAGTGAAAGGATTCGCTGGAGACGAGGTAACTCACTATTTCTCACAACCTTTAGGCTGTAACTGGGATGGTTTTCTTTTTACACATACCTTTTTAATTATGCTTGAAAGTCCAAGTTTCCCTCCTGGGGAGAAATATTGTATCTTGTTTAAATATTGCAATATAGTCAGGTGTGGTGGCACATGCCTATAATCCCAGGAGGGGAGGCAGGAGGTTGAGGCAGGAAGCAGGAGGATTGTTGAGAGTTTGAGACCATCCTGGGCTACAAAGTGAGCTCAAGGCCAGTGAACTGCACTGTGAGACCCTGTCTCATAAAGACAAAAAATAAAATAAAAACAAAATATTGTAATATATATGCACCCAGGACAGGTATGCTGCCTCCCCGTTCCTGAAGGGCCAGGGATTTAGCTCAGTGGCATAAGCACCTGCCTAGCAAGCATAAGGTCGTGAGTTTGATCCCCATTACCAGAAAAAAAAAAAAAAAAGAAAGAAAGAAATCCTGAAGTATGGGTAACTAAAGATAGAATAGTTAGAGCACTAAGAGCTGCCTTAGTGCTGATACATTGCAAAGATCCTACTATTTTTCCTCAACAGAGTTAATACCCACTTAGACCTTCCACTGCTGTACCTCATTTAAAAGAGGTTGCCTATAATTGATAATTTAAGGGCACAAGGTTTACTTAAAGTCTGAAATATTCAGTACACCACTCCAATCTTGGGAACTCTAAAACCAACGGGGAGTAAAAGTTGGTACAGGACCCTTCATTGGTAAATGAAACAATAGTGTCAATCTACCCAGTGGTACCTAACCCATACCCTCTTCTCTCTCAGACCCTAGAAGATGCCAGTTGGTTCTCAGTGTTAGATTTACAAGATGCCTTCTTTTGTATTCTTTACATATAGATTCCCAGTTTCTTGTATTATATCTTATATTCTGTACCATTTTTAAATTTTACTTTGATTTTTAAAGAGAATAAAGCCAAGCAAAATAAAACAGAATAAAGCCAATTCCAAACAAACCAGTGCAAGTTACACAGGACTTCAAAACAATAGGAAATCAACAATTATTATCGTAATGCCTCGTGTTGTCTTCAAAATAGCTGCAGATATCTTCAGACATAGTAAAAATCAAACAAAACAGAAGAGAATAGAACAAATGAAAACAAAACACTGAAAACAATACAGGACTTCAAAACAAGATAATAGTCAATCCAAAATGGTTGCCATAATATATCTTGTTTGAAATAGCTGCCTATGCCATCAGATACAATAAAATCAAATAAGACAAAACTGAATAAAACCCAGTGCAACAAAACAATGAAAATGATACAGGACTTTAAAACAAGAGCATAGGAAATTCACACTGGCCACCACCTTCAGAAGGAGATTCCTCTCTAAATGCTACATTGTATATTGTTATCCTCTGAATAGATGATCAGACTACCAGATTTAGACTTGCAAAGTCATTAAACACTAACCACAACAAGCATTAAATTGTATTTTATCTCAACAGCTATCATCACAGCCTGTGTTTCTGCAGATCAGCTGGTTGCTTATGATGGGGTTGGGATTGGCTCTTCTTGTTTCCCAGCCCATGTGCTGTAAGGGACTGGCATCTAGGTCTCCCCTCAGTGGCCCATGCATGGCGCTGACTTGCTTCTTGTTGACTTTTTGTTCTCTTTTCTTGCAGTCTGCAAATGGTACTGACTCATGGGAAAAGACTGGCATCTGGCTGTCCCACAGTGGCCAGCACATGCTGCCAAGTCACAAGGAGGACTTGCTTCTTGGTTTCTCCAGTTTCTTTTTGCCTTATTTGTTTATTTACTGGTACCAAAGATCAAACTCACCATCTTGCATTTGCCAAGCAGGCACTTACGCCACTGAGCTAAATCCCCTGTCTTCTTTTATGCCTTTAAAAATCCTCACAACCAAGTAGTGATGTGAACTGTGCCTCTTCAAGGGTTCAGACCTCATTCTTTTTGGCAGGTGCTTCCCTGTGACTTGGCATGGTTTGAATGCCCCCAAGTCATGGTCTTGCAGCATATAAGTGATGCATTGTTACGTGCCCCCTCAGAAGAACTCTCTAACCAAGGCACCCTGCTCTGCTGAATTTCCTAGTAGACAGGGGCTACAAGGTTTCTAGGTCTAAGGCACAACTTAGCGGCTTGAGGTAAAATACTTGGGTCTTATATTTACAGGAACTCAAAGGCTGGGGGAAGAGAGAATTAAACCAATACTTTCCTTCCCACAGCACAAGATTCTAAAACAGCTAATGAGATTCCTGGGAATCACAGGTTTTTACCACCTTTGGAGATAGCATGATATGGTAAGATTGCATGAGCACTTTATCAGCTTGTAAAGGAAGCCCAAAAGGTAGATACCCATATTTTAACCTGGGAACTTGATTCTTAAACTGCATTCCATATGTTTAAACAAGCACTTCTAAATGTCCCAGCACTGAGTCTTCTTTGGATACTTCTTTCAATTTGTCTGTTGATAAAAGGCAGGGAATTGTTTTGGGAGTGCTGACACAGGATCCAGGACCTACTCAACAGCCTGTAGGGTAACTGAGTCATGAACTAGACATCGTAGCAAAGGGATGGCCTGCGTGCCTCACATCACTGGCACTCCTAGTACCAGAGGCATCCAAGTTGACTTTAGGCAAAGTTCTCACTGCATATACACCTCACAATGTGGCAAGACTTTATCTCCCAAAGGGAGGCTATGGCTATTATACCACCAACATCCTTGTTTTTTTGTTTGTTTGTTTGTTTGTTTGGTACTGGGGACCTAACTCACAACCTCACACTTGCCAGGCAGGCACTTACACTGCAGAGCTAAATTCCTGACCCTCGACCACCACCTTCTTAAATACCAGGCTCTACTTCTAGAAAGACATTAAACCCTGCCATTGTTCTACCAGAACAGGAGAAAATTAAGGCTGAAAGACTTGACTGTGAACAGGTAATTCTCCATTCATATGCACCCAGAAAAGGCTTGTTAGACACTCCCCTCGCTGACCCTGATTTGACCCTCCTTTGTGATGGCAGTTCTTTCATGAAAATGGGACAAGAAAGGCAGAGTACACCCTACTGACTTTACATCAGACACTTAGAAGTGTCTCACTCACTCTGGGTATTAGGGTTCAGCTAGCAGAACTCCTATCTGTGACAAGGGCTTTACAACTCAGTGAAGGACAGAAAGTCAGTATTTATATGATGATGATTATATGTGGTTAGTTCCAACTATAGGACAACTAAATAGAAAGGCCTCTCGTATTTTTCTTCTTTTGTTTTTCCTCTTCCCTCCCTCTCCTTTCCTCACCCTCCAGTTCCTCTGTCCCAATTTTCATTCTTGTAAGTCCCCTTATATTGAGAACATAGAAATTACTCTTATTTTCATTGGCCTAACTCTACTAAATTTGTGGGAGAGACATCCTCCAAGCACTGTATAGACAGCACAAATTTAGAGGTTAAAGATCGGTTTGCAACAGACTGGTTTAATTGCCCTAGAATTAGATGGCAAGCTCCCATCCTGAGGAGCCAATCTGTGGCCCTGGGTACTCCTTGATTGGATGGTCATGAGACAGGAATGTCAGAAGTATCCACAAGGGGTTGAGGGTATAGCTCAGTGGCATAAGTGCCTGCCTGGCAAGTATAAGGTCCTGAGTTTGATTCCTGGTACAAAAAAAAAAAAGTATTGACAAAGTACAAACTTATTCCATCTATGACATCACCGATCTAGAAGTGTGTGTCACTGGTAAGATCATTTGGCTTCTATCTTTATCCTTTCCCTAAGATTGTCATGCAACACATAAAGGCCTTCACTAACTATACTCAGTGGGCCTTAAACAGCACCATGATTGGTCTCTTCCCTAAATGAAAAACTAAAATTAACGAGGCAAGCTGTCACCCAAAATCAGACGACATCAGACATTCCTTTCTTTGAGGTAAGTCTTCCTATGTAGTGCGGGCTGGACTTGAACTCCTTATGTAGCTCAGGCTAGCCTAAAACTCTCAGTGATCCTCCTGCCTCAGCCTGGGCTACATAGTGAGTCAAGGCCAGCTTAAACTACACAGCAAGACCCTGTCTCAAAAAAAAAAAAAATCAAATGACAGGTTAATGCCAAGTCAGATTCTGAAATTTTCTGCACTTTCTCCTTTTCCTATTTGTGAGAACTGATTACTAGCTTTTGTGTAAACTTTTGTTGGCTGTATTCATAATAATCTTGTTGATCTTATTATTTGGCCCATGTGTATGTAACTGTTTCTTTGGGTTTTCTCCTCCAAACTTAAAGCTGTATGCCTACCCAAGACGAGAATGCATGGTGCCCATTGAAGACCTTTAGATATACCCTCAGTGGAGTATCTCTGACTGCTGATCACAACTGTGATCTCCTTTAGCTGAAGTCACCAGAACGGTCATCGCCCCTTGCCCTCCCATGGCAGTTGGAAGTACCTCTTCAGAGGAGGGAGTATTACAGACAGCTAAGTTAAATAGAAATATTTCAGGCACTCAGGAGCCAGTGCAGAAGATGGGAATACATTATAACTGTGGGCGGAGGCACATTCATAGAAGGCCAGACCTCAAGACAAAAGATAGAATGACTACACCTACATACTTCCCCGAAGGATGAACAGTAATGATTGATATTCTAAATTGGCACTGATCACCATGCAAACCTCCCTAACCTCACCTCCAAGAAAAGTCCTTGTTCAGTCCATGCACACTTGCTACGTGATTTGCTGCCCCCACTGGATCAATATTACCTAAGCAACCATACTTGCAATCTTATTAGTTGATCATAGTTTTGTTCTATCTTATACCTACCTTGTAATTTAACTCCACAAAACTTCCCCTGAGAAGTAGGCTCATAGGTAGCCCACTTCCCAGAGCCTCCTTCTGGCTCCCTTAGCCAGAAGCTTTCTTTCCCCAAATACACATTTCTTGCTCTTAACCTCCATTGTTCCTGAGATTCGTTTTTCGATTTTGGGAAATATGAACTCAGCATACCAAACATCTAGCAGGCTGGGAGTTATAATATTTCCCTTATATTATTTGAATTATTCGGAGGTTCTGTATCATCCTTATATCAATAGATATGCAATGCAATACTATCCAGCTATAAAAAAGGATAAATTTGAGTTACTTTTAGAAAAGTGGATGCACCTTGAAACCATAATCCTATGTGAAGTAAATCGGGCCCAAACTTAAATATCACATGGTTTCTCTTACATGAGAAATCCAGAATATAAATAATTTAAAGAGCAAAATAAGAGACAGACAATAGGGAATAGGGAGGTAGATTTTTTTACAGATGGGAAGGGAAACTAGGGGAGAGAAAGGAGAGGGAGGAAGGGAAAAGGGAACTCCTTTTTAAAGATTGAGAGGCAACATGTATACTCACAACTCCACACAATGAGTATGTTCATTATCTACTGCAAGCATGCAATAAAAAAACAAACAAAAATTGCAATGCTGAAACTCAGACTGAAGGTTCGAGCCTGAAGTTTTCGTTCTTTTTTTCCCTTTCTTTTCTTTTTGATACAGGGTCTTACTCTATGGTTCAGGTTGATCTAGAACTTGTGGCAAATCTCCTGCCTCAGCCTCCTGAGTGCTAGAATCACAAATGTACACCATCACTCTGGGCAAGCCTGAAGATTTCTATGTCTGCTTCTCAGGGCTGCCTCCTCACTTAGCTGAAACCTACAAGTTTCTGCTCAACACTGTTCCCCTGGTCCAGGTCTCTCTGTGTACAGGACTCCAGATTAGGGCTGATGATCAAAGCCAGGGTGCTCAAAGCCAAGGTCACCCTGGACTCCCTCGCTATAGCTCCTCAGAGCTGCTGCCACTGTCATTTCTTGAAGCCTGTATTCAGGGAGGTTGAGTCAGGGCCTTCATTTTCCTTTGCATGATGCAAATGCAAACCTATGGCCCAAGTTCTTTCTGTCCTCATGGGGGTGTCTATCACAGTGACTTTTTTGTCCTCCTTCTGATGACAGGCACTTTATGTTGCCCAAGTCTACCCTGACAGGTTTCATTAACTTCTGGTTTCAGGCTGCAAATGTTGAAGACTTGGATCTTTTCCAGATTACAAATCCGTGAAAGTATATTGAGATAGCATCAGGGTAACTGCACTGGTGAATATTTAACAACCAGCTCTCTGGGAGATAAGTGTGTACATGTCTGTGAAATTGTGCAACGGACCTTTAGTCTTCATTCTGATTTCATGGCATGCAACTCCTAAAATCCTTAGACACTTGCAGAATCTTTTTGTTTTGATATTTGATCTTTGGCCACAGATCCTTTTATAGAGTCTCTAAGACATTTGTGATTTCCTTAGGGATGGAAGCATTTTTTGTTCCAGGAGGCGACTCTTGTGGGGTCCAAGATAGCGGCAGGATGGAGGCTCAAGGCAGGAGATTAAGGGCTGGAACTTTGAGCCATAGTCCTCTGCCTCTGGGTAGGGGAGAGGTGCAAAGTTGAGCTGGTCATCAATTGTCAGTGATTCACTCAATCATGGTTATGTAAGGAAGCCTGAATCAAAACTCAAAAGGATTGATTCCCAGTTGGCAAGTAGCTGATTCCAGGAGGGTTGTACATTTCAATGCCATGGGAAGCTTCTGCTATTAGGATCCTTGCAGACTTCACTTCACATATATTTTCATCTGCTTGTTCCCTTGTCTTACTTTTTTTGTTGATGCAACAAAATGCCTGATGCCCAAAGTTAAAGGGAGAAAGTTTTATTTAACTCACAGTTTGTAGAGGTTTCAGTACATAATTGGCTGACTCCAGGCAGAGTGGCACATGGCAGAGAGACAACAGTTCATGATGGTGGAAAATAGCAAAAGCAAAAAGTGAAGGAGGCAGAGGGAGAGGGAAAAAGAGAGGGAGGGGGGGCTTTTTCTGTCCCTTATACTGTATTGCAAGCTACCTGCCATAGGGTGGGTACAGCACTCACACCCTTAATCCAAGCATTAGACCATGAATCAATCACAAACTCTATATTCAGCCATGACCACATGAGGCTTTGAGGGGATATCCAGACACAAACCATAACATTTCACCCTTGGTGCCCAAAATACTGATGTACTTTCCTTTATGCAAAAGGCATTTAGTCTATCTCTTAGACTTCCAAATTCCTAACAGTTTCAGCATTGCTGAAAGTCCAAGTCCCAAGTCTCCTCTGAAATGTAAGGGGAACTCTTAGCTGTGGACCCCTGTATAAATGAAAAGAAAGCTAAACACTTCCAATATTCAGTGGCACAAGATAAACATTTCTATTCCAAAAACTACAGACTGGAGATACAAAGGAGTGGGACCAAAGCAAATACAAAATCCAGCAGGACAAACATTAAGTCCTGTAGTTTTATGTGTAACATCTGAGACAATCTGTAGCAAGATGTGAACTCCAAAGGCCTTGGGTGGCTGTTTTCCTACTTGCTGTTTTCCATAGATGATTCATGTTTCTGTCTTCTCCAAACTTTTGGAGTCTCCACTGCACCTTCAGCTTCACACGCACAGCTTCACACACTGTCCTCTCAGAAGCACACAGACTGGCCTTTGAGACCATCTTCTGAAATCTGTGTGAAATCCTTCCTGATCCCACAATTCTTATATTCTGCACATAGCCATGTGGATGATGCCAAGGTCTGCTACCAACTGGAAAATAGTCAGGTTTCCTTTTTCCTTGGCTGCTCACTCCTAGAAATAAAAATCTCCCATGCTCTATTTTTGCAGTTCACAGCTTTACTGGAGTTTCTTTCCTGGAAAAATTCACAATGTTTTAAATCATTCTGCTGGACTGTTCTTTGCTCTTGATTCTTAGCATAAATCTGGCTAAAAGACCCCAACAGTAGCCATACTACTGTCTCCACATTAGATTGCCTTGAAATTTCTTCTGTGAGATTAGCCTGCTACCCTTAAGCTCAGCCTCAGGCAAAGTCTCTGGACAAAAGCAAAATGTAGACAAATTTTCTGCCAAACCATAACACACATTGTCTGGAGTCTGACAGTCAATACAGTCCTTCTTCCCACCAGAAACCAACAGAGCTTGGTCACTACTAGCAGGATTTATATCAGCCTTCTGGTCTGAGCTCTGGTCGAAATCTTCCATACAGTAGAGGTTAAGACATTCCAGCTCTACTTTTTCTCTGAATCACATGGTCTGATATAGTCACAGCAATGACCTTATTCTCAGTAACAAATTCTGTTGTTTTTGTTGTTGTTGCTGTAGCAAAATACCTGACAGCCAAGTTAAAGGTAGAAAGGTTTATTCAACTCAGAGTTTGTAGTGGTTTCAGTCCATAAATGGCTCCAAGGCAGAATAGCACATGTCAGAGGGGCAACAATTCATGGATGAGGAAAACAGCAGAAGCAACATGTGAGAGAGAGAGAGAGAGAGAGATAGACAGACAGACAGAGACAGAAAGACAGAGAGACTTTCTGTCCCTTATATTGCATGTAGGATACCTGCCCTAGGATGAGTGTAATTCCAGCACTGGACCATGAATCAATCAAAGACTCTAGATTCAGCCACCTCTCAAATGCCTACCCTCCATGACCACATGAGGCTTTGGGGGAACTTCCAAACACAAATCATAACATCCCCTGTATCTCCTATTATATGCTTCGCTATTAATGGACAAACATGTTTCTCTGAGTTCTGTGAGTCACTCTAGCAAGGTAATTGAAACCAGTGAGGAGGTCATGGGAACCTGATACCTGGTTGATAGGTCAGAAGTGCAGGTGTTACACTGCACTGAGGAGTGGCATCCCACATGGGAAACAAGTCTTGTGGGACTGAGTCCCCTATCTGTGGACTCTGCTATTACCTCCACATAGATAGTGCCTGAACTGAACTGAATTAGGGGACACCCAGCCAGTGTCCCCGGGACAGTCTACAGGAGAACTGCATAGTATGTGGAACCAACCCCCATCCTGAAATCTGGTATCAGAAATGTGGAATGGCTGTGTGAGAGTGAAGAGTAGTAGAGGAAAAACTTTTGTTTGTTTGTAAGCTTTATTAACAGTGGGGAAGGTCTCACTAGGTAGTTCAGGCTGGTCTTGAACTCACTATGTAGCCCAGGCTGGCCTCCAATTCCCAGAAATTCTCATGCCTCAGCCTTCAAATGCTGGGGTGACAGTTGTGTACCACCATGCTGGGCTAAACCACTGAAATGTTTTTAGGATGTTACGCAGCATGACCTACAGATTATTTTGACAGATACTGTACCTAATATTTAAGAATCTAGTATATTAGGGAATCTCCAAGTTAGTTTGTTTTATCTAAAATATGTGACCTATTTTAGACTTGGAATTTTAACCTGAAGGATGTAAGATAATTTTTAACAGAACTAGACTTGCTCTATGAGAAGCTGATTTATGACATTAATACCTCTGATTTATGACATTTACAAAAACTGCTTAAGTGTTTAAAAGTATTTCACAAGTATGAGTTGTTTGTCCTACAAATTATTTGAAGCACTTGGGTATTTGAGGACAATATCACACACATCTGATATTAATATTAAAATGGATTTAAACTGAGCATGGCGGGGTGCATGCCTGTAATTGTAGTAAAGAGACAGAGGCAGGACGATTGCTGTGATTTTGAGGCCATCCTGGGCTACATGGTGAGTTCAAAGCCAGCCTGACTACAAGTGAGAACCTGTCTCAAACAAACAAACAAACAAACCAAAAAAAATATTTATAAATTAAGCTTGGAAATTTATGAAAAAATAGTTTTAAAATTTTTTATGAAAAATAGTAATGTAGATCCCTAATAATTTGGAGTGGTTCTTCTCAAGAAAATCTACTTTCCATCATTCAATAAAACTCAATTAATGAGTTATTCTCTCTTTAGGACTTCATAAAAAGAACATTCAACTAAAACTTGAGACCAAGATTCTATTTCTGGTCTCCCCGCAAAATAATCAGCATCCTTAAAGAAAATATTTGGCTGGATGATATCTCAGAATAATTTGTTGTTGTAGAGATGGAGTCTCTCTGTACTGTCCAGATTGGTCTCTAACTCTACTCAACTGATCCTCCTGACCCTCCTGACTCAGCCTCCCTGCAGCTGGGAGGCACCAACATGCTTATCTTATCTGATCATTTTTTAAAAACAACTTATTTTACCTCTAACCATTTCTATATCTTCTTTTTGATCATCTCTCATCGCATGACTAACTGTTATAGAATTTAGGGGTTAAGGGGATCAGAATTAAATATATAGGTTGGTACCGAGAGGAACTTTTTATATTACATTGGGAAAGGAGGCAAAATACAACAGTATTAAGACATGAGTTAGATCTACAGTGTATACTCAGTTCTCATGTGAGGCTTCCAAGGTGGAAAATTATTATTCTATTGCAGACTCATCACTCAGCTGGAATGGGGCCTTTGAAGAAATCAGGGTAGCAAGATGTGGTGGTGCACACCTATAATCCCAGGATTCGGCAGCCTGAGGCAGGAGGATTGCCCTGAGTTTTAGGCCAGCCTGGGCTATAGAGTGAGTTCAAGGCAGCCTGAGCTGAATAGCCAGATTGTGTCTCAAAAAAAGAAAATAACAGTAACCACGATTCCCCCCATTATAGAGTACAAAGAGGTCCTAGGTACTTTTTACTCAGTTTACCCCATGTGTAACATCACACATGACTCTATATGTACTTCCCAAACTTTCCATTACAGGCTGCTCCTTTCATCTTTTTGATGGTACTGAAATTGAACCCAGGGCCTCATGCATATTACGCAAGTACTTTACCACTAAGCTGCATTCCCCACTCTTTTTTTTTTTTTTTGGCTTTTTGAGGAAGGGTTTCACTACGCAGTTCAGACTGGCCTTGAACTCACTTTGTAGGCCAGGCTGGCCCAGGCTCTCTCTCTCTCTTTTTTCTTTTGGTAGGTAAGGAACAAATTTTACTGAGTCTCTCCTGCGTTACTTTTTTTGAGTTCTTTATTCTTGATAGTAATCCTTAGAGCAATAGCTGGCAAAATATGTCACTCTTACAATAATTGAAAACAAAAGTCTTTTTTCACTCCTTGAAAGTAGTTTTTAATCTTTTGTTCCAAACTAGGTCCCTGTTCTGTGTTATAATTCATCTAATACTAACTCTGTATGCATAGTCCCTCGGATCATATTTGAGATGTTTAAAGATATTGAAAGCTGGTTCTACTCTGGGAACATTCAGTCAGAGTAGACTGCACCCAAGAAGGGAAATGGACATTCATTCACTGGTCCTTTAGCTTCTGGATCGAGGGAACATCTGAGGGGAAGCTAGGGGCAGTGGCCACTAGTCAGTACCATAGAAAAAACTCCCTGTGTGGAGCACCATGCAATTGCGCTGAATAGCAGCCGCTTGATGCAAGCTCACATTTTCCTATAATATATGTCGCATTGCTTTGTATTTCTTATATTATTTTTTCTTTCCCCTAAATATATCATCAGGTTTTTGAAAGCAAAGGTATGTGCTTAATTTATAAAACTATGGAGTCCAGAATTGCCTAGCACTCTAACAGTGTAACTGGGTCTCACAAAATCAAAAAATGAAATCAAGGACAAAGGGGACAGACAGGAGGAATGTTTATTAAGGAAAGAGAAATAGCTCTCAAAAATTGGGAAGGGACCTGAAAGTAGGTTGTCGCTGGAATTCTTTGTCTAGCATTTCTTTGTTGTTATTTTTTTTTTTTTAAACCAGTCTTCCTCTCGGGCTGGCCTGAACCTTACAATCCTCCTGCCTCAGTCTCCTGAGTGATGAAATTACAAGCGTGCACCACCATGCCTGGTTTTATCTAGTTTTTATACCAAAAGATGACCAGGGTTCAGACCACTCTGAGTCAACTAAGGTCAACCTAAAGAACTAAAATGAGCTTACTTAAAGTAGAAATGGGCCAATGAGAAATCATGTAGCAAGCTTATGTCTGCAGGTATCTCTAGGCTTCCAGTCTATCTGTCTTATCAGTAGCACAAAGTGAGAAGGAAAAACTTTCAACCAGAAGTAGTCAGAGAGGTTGGCCATCAACCTGCTTGTTTTCTGGATTCATTGTCTTAACCTCAGGCTCCTGCTTATTGGACCAAGGCCTGGTGATCTGACTCTACCTTGGACCGAGGCGACCCTTCCTAGTTTCCTATCTTCTGCCTAATTTGTCTGTCCATCATAGCACAATACATGAAAAATGATGAGAACACATCTGGATGAGGTAAGACATTTAAGTTCTAGTCCCAGACCTGTCTTGTAATTAGCCGTGTGCCTTTAGGCAGTCAACTCACTCTGGTCTCAGGGTCCTTCTCTATAAAGCAAAACCATTAAAACTTTGTAGTATATCTCTAAAGCTTCATAAGGAGTTTTCAAAAGTTTCAAAATACGTAATAATAAAGAAAGACTAACAAAAATAAGAATATTACATTTTGGCAAATCTATGAGTACCTATTACATGGAAAAGACACAGTTTGTAGAAATCTGATGGGAAAAAGAAAAGTGGATCACTAGTCTTGCTTTTGAAGAAGTCTAATGAAGACAAAAGAGAATCAGGTAACTGCTGAAATTGGTGTACAAATAAGGCATTTCAGAAGTGCAGAGAGGAGGGGTATATTACAATTGCCATGTTGGTATAATGTGAGACTTGTTACCACTGTCTTGCCCAAATTCACTTTTTCTTTTTTCTTTTTTTGGCTTTTTGAGACAGGGTTTTTACTATGCAATTCAAGCTGGACTTGAACTCAGTTTGTAGCCCTAGCTGACCTCAAACTTGTGGTAATCCTCCTGCCTCAGCCTCCCAAGTGCTGGGATTACAGGTGTGCTTCACCATACTTGGTCTTCTTTCCCAAATTTTAAGACTTAATTAATAAAGATTAATATATATTTTAGGTGAATACTATTCTAAAGTGATGGTTTCCTAGAAACTATCCTAGAACATTCCTAGAAACACAGTAAGCTATTTCTAATTATTACAATAGTTATCATTCTTATAGTTGCTAGTATTAGTAGTTTTATGATATTTATGTGCATTGGGCTAAAAAAATTTAAATATATTATCTCAATGAATTGGCACCATAATCCTACAAAGTAAATGTGGTGGGCAAAAACAACAGACTCCAAAAACAAAAAGAAAAGTGCTTTATTAGGTGATCTCAGCATCGGTGACACTGTCCCAGGAGCCGATAGGGGAAGTGTGGGCTGGGTGGGGAGGTTGCAAGGGTTTTTCAAGCTGCAGACCGCAAGGGGAGGGGATAAAGCTTGAAGATCTCCATAGGACAGAGGGAGGTGGAACAAGCAGTTACAGGAACCAGGGAGGCAGGGAAGGGATTGCACAGTGGGTAAGCTACAACATTGCAAGTTGAACTGCCATTACACAAATCTTACAGATGGGGCAATTGTATAAGTTATAAATTGTTACAAAAAGAGAACAGGGTGTAAAGGCACATTTTGAATTTCTGAGCTTAAAACAGTAGATATTATCCCATTTTATAGATGAGCAAATTGAGGGTAGGCTCAGTCAAGTAATTTACTTCAGTTCCTACATTTAGTAAGTGGTCTTGCTAGATTGCACTCAGATTTGACAACTCCAAACCTTTTGACTTAACTGCCATTCATGTTTATAGCAGCACAATTCATAACAGCTAAGTCTTAGAAGCTGTCTATATGTCCATCAACAGATAAATGGATAAAGAAAATATATTTACATCCAATGGACTACTAATTTGCCACAAAGAAAGATACATTTGAGTCATTTGTAGGGAAATGGTTGCATTTTGAGATCATACTGTTAAGTAAAATAAATCAGACACACAAGTTTAAATGTCATAATATCTCTTAAATGAGAAATTCAAAATATAAATGGCAAAAAAAGATAGATAATAGATAGCAGGGAGATAAATCTTTTTCTAGTGGAAAGGGGATCAAAAGATGGAAGGAGGAGAGCGGGAGGGGATGAAAAAAGAACTACAACTACATGTAATCAATGGTCTAAGTGCCTGCCTGGCAAGCATGAGGTTGTGAGTTCGATCTCCTGTACCACAAAAAAAAAAAAAAAAATCAATGGTCAGGAGTAGTGGTACATACCTATAATTCCAATGCTTGGGAGGCTGAGGCAGGGTGATTGCCATGAGGGCAAGGCCAGCCTGGGCTACAAAGTGAGTTCAAGACCAACCAGAACTACATAGTGAAACCCCACCTAAAACCAAAAACCAAAAACCAAAGACAAAAACCTGAAAAAAAATAATGTGCTGGTGCAATTTTCTAGGATCAGAAATCATTTGGTAGATGTTTACCCACCATTATGGTTGATACATTGTGTCAACCTGAGAAATTCAGAACTTGAACTGAGAAACTCAGCAGGGAGCCAGGATCCTTACTTTGTAAATATCCTTATACTGTGCAGGAGGAGGGCACAGAGATTTTGTGAGAGCTACACCAGCCGTGGTGGGGTGGGGTGGCCGGTGTAAAATATAAGGGAGGAAAAGAGGCTTGCTCTTCCTGTTTTGGCCCTGGCTGCTGCCTTAAAGTGTTGCCTCAGTGCCATACCACCCTGTCTTGGAGCCAGCTTGAGTATGGACTGAAACCTCCCCAAACTGAAAGCTAAATGAAACTTTTTTTCCTTCATTTTGGGTGTTGGGTATTTTGTCCCAGCTGTGGTGGTCAACAACAAGAGAAAAATAAAGAGAAAAGTGTTTCATTAGCTGAGCTCAGCCATGACACTGTCCCAGGAGCCGATCAAGGAAGTGTGGGGTGGGGGGTGGGCGGTGGCTTGCAAGAGTTTTTAAAGCTGTAGAACACAAAGGGAGGAGATAAAGCTTGAAGATCAGTGTGTCTCCATAGGAACCAGGGAGGTGGAAAAGCAATTACAGGAACCAGGGAGGCAGGGAAGGGATTGCACAGTGGGTAAGCTACAGGGTTGCAAGTTAAAGGGCAATTACACAAATTTTACAAACAGGGGCAATCACATAAGTCCTTACAAAAAGAGAACAGGGTGCACATTTTGAACTTTTGAGTTTACAACACCAGCCACGAGGGAAAAGTAACCAAGACACCCACTATTATAAGATTTTATTAAATGCAATACTTTGAAAGGCTGAATTTACTTTGAAAATATCTTTCCCACAATATTCCATTCAGAAAATACCTTCTCCACTGCTCATGTGTCAGGCAGGTATGAACGTACCATTGCCTCATGGGTCAAACTTTTTGGCCTGTTCTGAGAAAATGCATCTGGGCTTTCAAGTCAGCTGGTGCTGAAACTTTGTCAATGGAGGGCGCTGGAGAGATGCTGCGTGAGAAAAGTTTATCTCTAGGCTCCTGCCCATGCTTGAATTCTTGCCTGGCATCTTCCAACATCAGGCCCTTGGGTGGCAGCCCCAGCTCCGGTTGCCAGGGGACTTCTCCAATGCCCTGCTCTGGAAACGCTTGGCAGCGCAGCAGCTGGGCTCTTGGTGTCCCCTTCCGGTGAGTTCTTGAGGGTGTGCGCTGCAGAGACAGATTTCTAGCAGGCTCTGTGTGCAGCACCATAGTGAGTCCTCAGCCACCCAGTGAGCCATGGCTGTGCACTCTCACATACGGTCTTAGTCTCAACTCTGGGGCCCACTGGTCCTTCCTTCACTGCTCAAACTCAGCCCTAGGGTAATGGCTGTTCTGTACAAAGGGTGATCAGAATCAATGAGTGTTGAAATAAGAGTTATTACACTAAAAGACACAGTGTTGTTAATCGCACTCAAGACACTCCCCCTCACTTTGAACACATGTATCCCATTGTTCTTGCCACTTTTTTGAAGCAGTTTGTGTCTTTTCATGTCTGCTTTGATGTCTGTCTGAATGGATTCAAAATGTTGACAGTGCCATATATGGGGTGCCCTGATAATCCCAGCACTCCAGAGGCTGAGGCAGGAGGATCACTGAGTTTGATGCCAGCCTGGGATACAAAGTGAGTTCAAAATCAGCCTGAACTGCCTAGTGAAACCCTGTCTCACAAGACAAAAGCAAACCACAACAAAAACCCCCAAACAACAACAACAATAAAATGTTGACAGCAATTCCTGTCAAATAAAAACATTACAGTGTGTCATCATCTGCTTCCTTCACCAGACCTGGCATTGCTTGACTTCTGACTCTTCCCCAAAATCAAAATGCAAAGTACACATTTTGAATCAGTTCAGAGCTTCGAGGCAGTCTCAACAGCGCAACTACAGACACTCCAGACAGAGGCCAGACAGAGAACTTCCAGAACTGCTTACCTGCGTATCTTCACAGCCTAGCTCCAGTATTACCTTCTGGAAGCTTCTTTGGCAGAGTTATTCATATACTTCTATTTTAACACCCGTCTCCAATAGACAATAATGTTTTTGAATGCAGGGGCTGTCCTACTTACTCTTTTCTTCTCTTTTTTCTTCTCTTCTCATTTCTCGATAAGATCTCACTACATAGCTCAGATTGGCCTTGAACTCACTATAGTCCAGGCTGGCCTCAAGCTCATGGTAGATCTCCTGCCTCAGGTTCCCAAGTGCTGAGATTACGGGCATGTGCCACCTCGCCTAGTTGTCCTGGTTATTCTTACACTCTTTGCTCCTAGAACAGTGCCCGACACATGGCAGGACATTAGTAAATGCTAAGTGAATTAATTTCTTTATATACGATGCGAGAAGTAGAAAAAATTCTAAAGCTATTATGATAATTGGCTCTGACAAACTCAGCCAGTTTTTTTTTTTTTTTGGATCAAATTATGTAAGTTATAGCTACTCAGAGAATCAACCCTCTCTGTCTTTTTTTCTTTTGTCTTTTTGAGCCAAGGTCTTGCTATGCAGTTCAGCCTGGATTTGAGCTCACTTGGTAGCTCAGGCTAGCCTCAAACTCACAGTGATCCTCCTGCCTCAACCTTCCAAGTATAGGAATTACAGGTGTGCATCACCATGCCCCGCCAATCCTGCTTTTGCAAGTCCAGGATTTCCAGGGTCTGATTTACTCTGATCACTTTAAAATCCCAGTAGCTTCTCAGGTTTCTATACCTGGTCCAACAAGCCAAAAACCTACTTCCAGTCTTGAGATTTCATCTCCATTCCTTCCTACAGGAATTATCAAGTTTCAGATGCCAGAGACAAGACACACTAGGGAGTCCTTGGGGAGTTCTTTGTCTTTCCAGACTTCACTTTTCTCACTGATACCTACATCCCAAAGATGATACAATGATATCATGCAAATAAAGTTCACAAGTGTCTGAGACCAAATGAACTCAAAAATATTAGGTGCCAAGGTCTTGTCATGATTTCTGCAGTTCCTCCTTGGGCTCTTTTCTGGAGGGGACATTTTGATACCAGTCCCAGCCCGGACACCCTGATAGTGCATTCCTGTTGATTTGGAGACCCAGGTCCCTGTCTCTACATGTTCTCTGTTATCTAATGATCTCATTTGGGATTTGAAGCATCCTTGGTCTATTTCCTCAGAGCCTGACACATGCCATTTCTCAGATCACCTTTGTCCTGGGGCCCTTGTCTGAGTCACTACCTTGTTTAAAACCCACAGGCTCCATATCATTCGGGATCATTCAAGTCTCTCCCTATCCAGCTCTTGTCCACCCGCACTGCTTTCCTCTACCCACAGCTGACCGAGATCTGGTATGTTTGAGGATAGTTCGAGAGTGACACATGTGGAAGACATCTTGGTCCTTCCTCTCCCCAAAGCAGAACTGATTGGGAAATTTCTAATCAGAAATAAATGATGCTGTGGAACACGCCTGTAATCCCAGCACTTGGGAGCTGAAGCAGGAGGATTGCTGTAAATTCGAGGCCAACCTGCGCTCCAGAGTGAGTTCGAGGTCAGCCTGAACTGCATAGTGAAACTCTGTCTCAAGAAAAAAGAAAGAAAGAAAACGAAAGGAAAAAAAAAATGATGCTTAGCTGCCTATCGTTGATGCAGAAGTCAGTGTGCAGCTTGTTTTCTGCTTTTGTTGCCTAGAGAGGGAGAAACACTGGCTGGAGCCTTTTGTGCTTCAGAGACTTTGGGCCGGCCTATGTGGCTTCCTCCATGACAACGTTACTAGGGCAGCCTTTCCCCTTGACTACGGCCTCCAGGAGCTCAAGTCCAAGCTCTGTTGCCTGCCAGCTGTGTGAGAGCAGGCACGTCTCCAAACTCCTCCAACCCTTGGGGTTTCTGTCAGTAAAACAGGAATTTGCTGGGCAAGGTGGTGCACGCCTGTGATCCCAGCCTGTAGGAGGCTGAAGCATGAGGATTGCTGAGAGTTCAGAGCCAGCCTGCACTGTGTAGTGAGATCTTGTCTCAAAAAAACCCCTAATTAATTAATTAATAAAATAAAACAGGGGTTGTAATAACAGCAGCTATTAGAAGAAAATTAGGTGATACACAGAGATTGCTCAGCCCAGTACCTGAAACAGAATCAACACTGTTTCCATGTCCCTGTCACCTCCCTCCCTGAGCCCCATGAGGGATAGTGAGAGCCACTGCCAGGCAGCCTCGATGCCTGTACAGAGTGGCAGAAGACGTCTCCCTATAGGATTACAGCCAAGGTGGTTTAGGAATAACTTCGTGACTTTTCTGGGGACCCTCAGAAACGCCAGACCCATGAATTTTGGCACCAACCCTCTCCCAGATGGCTACACTTTAAAAATTGTGCTAAAATCTTTATAACATAAAATTTAATATTTTAATATTTTTTTGAGACAGGGTCTTGCCATGTAGTTCAGGGTAGCCTCACTATGTAGCCCAAACAGGCCTTGAGTTAGAGATTTTCCTGCCTCCGTCTCCCAAGCCCTGGGATTACAAACAAGCGCTACCATGCCAGGTTCCCTTCCCTTCCCTTCCCTTCCCTTCCCTTCCCTTCCCTTCCCTTCCCTTCCCTTCCCTTCCCTTGTCTCTCTTCTCTTCTCTTCTCTTCTCTTCTCTTCTCTTCTCTTCTCTTCTCTTCTCTTCTCTTCTTTCTCTTCTTTCTCTTCTCTTCTTTTTCTTTTTTCTTTTCTTCCTTTCTTTTTCAAGGCCAGCCTGAACTGCATAGTGAGATCTTACTTCAACAAAACAAAACAAAATGAAGGAATCTGATTTCAAGTGTGTTTTAATCCAATAGCTCAACCAATGAACTTCTTTTCATTTTTATTTATTTTTTTATTTTGCCCTCTGCCGTCCTAGTTTGATTTATTTCTATTTACTTATTTGCAGTGCTGGAGATCCAACTTAGGGCACTGAGCGTGTTAGACAAGCACTCTTCCCCTGACCTGCATCCCCAGCCCTGGCAATGGTTTTATTATCCTCGATGAGATTCCTGCCAGCTCTGGGCCTCACTCTCAGTAACAGAATGGCTACTACAGTAGTAAGCAGGTCAGATCTCTCAACCACTCTTCAGGACAAGAATCTGTCTCATGGAACGCCCGCTGGTGGGAGAAAAACCACTCCCTGCCCAAGTTTCCCAATATCTTTCTTTCCTTTTTTTTGAGACAGGGTCTCACTGCATGGTTCAGGCTGGCCTTGGGCTCACTTTGTAGCCCAGGTTAATCTTGAATGTGCAATGATCCTCCCCTGCCTTGGCTCCCAAGTGCTGAGATTGCAGGAGTGCACCGCCACACCCAGCTTGCAGATAGTTGTTTTAAATCGAATCGTGACTTGTGATCTTCACACTCAGGGAGGCTGAGGCAGAAGGATCACTGCGAGTTTGAGGCCAGCCTGGGCTCTATAGTGAGTTTGAGGCCAACCTGAACTGCAGAGTGAGGCCCTGTCTCAAAAAACAAGCAAACATCATGTTGGAACTTTGGGCGCTGGGAGAACAGGGGGCCTACTTGCCACCCTGGTATGCACCTGGGAGCCTTCCGGTGCGCGGGCTAAGGATCAGACATCGGACCATCATCCCTCCCCGTTAGCAAGTCAGCACCGGCGTCAGAGTATCACTTGGGAGGATGAATGTATGCAACGTGGCAAGTAAGGGGGATTTCCTTCTACCATCTCTTTGAAGGCAAATATTTTTATCACTGTTTTGCTTGGTTTTGATTAATGGTACTGCTTTATTCAATATTCTGTTTTTATAAGTTTGATATTTCCTTCCATTTTCCTCTACCTGATTGAAAGGACAGCTAATGTGAACAGAATGGACTGTACTATTGTGCCCATTGCTCGTGTCCTGGTGACCTGCTGTGAGGTTCTGTGGTAGTTTCAGTGCACTGCCATCTCATGGGTTTGTTCTATCTTTTCTGCTGTATTTTGCTACCTTCAAAAAAAAAAAGTACATAACAAAGTAACAAAATACCTCAAAAAATCTCCCAACTCCACCAAAGCTGATCCATTGAGCATAGACGAGGAAAAACTCAAAAACAAGTGAACAGAATTATATAAGGTGATTAAAAAGTAAATAACAACAACAAAAGAAGTCAGTAATGTACTGAGCAACCTGAAACAGGATATAACTAAACAGATAATGGGCTTAAAAAGTAAAAAGAAAAGAAAGTTCTCTAGAGGATATGGCTGCATGTATGTTTAAGTGTGTAGGATTGATAACCATGTTGCTAAGTTGTTACTGGATAATTGAACTTCTTTGCAGTCTCACTGTTTGAATGTCTACTTTGTATGCTTTAATTTTGTAACTTTAACAACTATGTCTAAGAAAACAGTATTTATCAACTAGTGATTTCTTACTGCTTATTTTTTTTCTGAAATTCTGTATTGTTTCTACCCCTTTTCCTGTTTTGCTTTTTTTCTCTTTAAATAAGTGAAAAAAAGAGAAAAAATCCATGAAGAGTGAAATAATCAGAATGAATTAGAGGAGATAATTAACTGCCAAAAAACAAAACAAGCAAACAAACAAAATCAACAATATACTGCATTGTGGGCCTATTTTTGGAAAGACCATGGTGACCAAGAAAGCTTTGGCTTAATAACCGGTTTAAGCCAATTATAACCCATTCTAGAGAAGGACACAGGTCTCTCTCACTCTAACCAAGTATCAGGTGCATGGGAGGAGCGTTTCTCTCAGCAAACTCTGGAGCTCTCACAGGAGAAGGATCACCCACCAAGGACGCTTGGCTCTGCCCCTGCCGGAAGTTCCACCTACCATCCCAAACTGAGCCATTTCTCCTCCTTACCGTTTCCAACCGGCGGACTCTGCGCCCTGCCAGGTGCCTTGGCCTCTGTCTCCGCTGCTGCTCATATTAACAACAGGAAGGCGAAGCAGGACAGTCAGGGACTCCAAGAGTTTCGGTTTTCAGCCACTCCACACTGAAGGGGGTCCTTCCAGAAATCAGACTTAGAGCTGGAATTGGCTGCCCAGCTCCATGGAAACTGAATCACCATGTTCTCTGAAACTCAGCCTTGAGCGCCTCATGATCTATAAATGAAGAAAACTCAATTTAAAATCTACAGTCAGCTTTGGACTTTAGACAAGCAGAGCTCATGGTGGACGGCCTCGGTCTTGTGATGCACCAGTTTAGTGCTCTCTGAAAACAGAAAGCATTTTGAATTTTTCAGATGTGCCCAAGACTGTGTACCTGCTATTGCGCAAACGGGGCTGGCCTTCTGCTAATCTTCAAATGCACAGATTGCTCCAGAACAAGGAGCTTTTGTTTATGGCTGTGCTGACACACTTTTCTTATGCTCTCTCTTTGAGTTACAGTGCTTGCTTTCTAAAAGCTTTCCTTTCGGAAGGAGAGGACTGAAAGATAAAAAAGAGATTGTCAAGGAAAAAGTCAACTTATATTTCTGTATTGATTTCAAAAATTATTCTTATTCTATTTATAGTGAAAATAACTGGACCCAATATTGGAAAACATCATTTCAAAGAGCTTTTCGTTCAGCCTTTGAAATGTGAGTGCTCATTTCTGCCATATTTTCTCAGTTAACTACCAGGAGTTGGAAGAGTGGCCTTTCACACCTTGTGGCTATGATGGACACTCGGTGGTGACACTGGTGACAGCGCATGTTAGTGGCAAAATATCTAAAAAGAAATAAACAGCATCTGAAGTGCTGGTTGTGTTGCACATACACAAATGAGAATGTGATTCCATAAATCTATGAAGTTTAAGTCTCTTGGACCATGAACATATCAGAGACACAACATTTCATGACTTTATGGGAGGACCACTTTGTAGCCAAGTCTGGTCAATTTGATTTCAGTGTTTTGACTGCCAGAAAGGCACTTTAAAATTATTTATTCTTTTTTTTTTTAATACTGGGAATCGAACTCAGGACCTTGAGCTTGCCAGGCAATTGCTTATGCTGCTGAGCTATATCCCTAACCCACATTTTTGGTTTTTTTGAAACAAGATTTCACTATGTAGCCTAGGCTGATCTTGAACTCATGCTCATCCACCTGCCTCAGCCTCCTAACTGCTGGAATTACAGGCATGTACCACCACCCCCAGCTGGTTGGGCATTTTTTAGAGTCCATGTGCGCATGCGTGCACACACACACACACACACACACTTTATGTATACAGACCTATACATGCTTTAGCTATTTTTCCTCTCCCATATAATACTAAGGAGTTAAAATTTTATTTTATTTTTTTGTTGGTCAGGTTGGTCTTGAACTCACAAAGATCCTCCTGCCTCAGCCTCCCGAGTGCTCGGGTTACAGGTGTGAGCCACCACACCCACTAACATAGAAGTTTCTTTTTTTTGTTTGTTTTTGTTTTTTATCAGTACTGGGGATGGAACTCACGACTGCGTGCTTGCAAGGTAGGTGCTTATGCTGCTGAGCTAAATCCCCAGTCCCAAAAAGACAAAAAACAAAACCAAAAAACCAAAAAAAAAACCAAACAAACAACTGTTTTTTGTGTTTTATCTTTTTGAGACAGAGTCTCATAATGCAGTTCAGACTGGCCTTGAATTCACTTTGTAGTCCAGGCTGGCCTCAAACTTGCAGAGATCCTCCTGCCTCAGCCTCTCAAGTGCTGGGATTACAAGCAAGTGCCACCACACTTGGCTGGAAGAGTTAAAATTTTAATTTCAATGTATATTTCCCACTAAAGTTGACAAGTGAGGCAATACATAAAGCTCTTTTACTTTTTAAAGTTCAGTATTTTTAAATGGGACATGGTGGTATGCACCTGTAATCCCAGCACACTGGAGGCTGAGGCAGGAGGATTATGAGTTTGAGCCCAGCCTGGGCAATTTAGTAACTTAATGAGACCCTGTCTCAAAAGAGAGGGGGCAGCTATAGCTCCGTGCAAAGATCCTGGGTTCAATCTTATAGAAATCCCTTCCTGAATCTCATAGAGGTTTGGTGAAGTTTATACTTGTAATCCTATGGAAATGTTACTGGAATTCCAGTAAATTAATTCCAATATGCCACTTCTAAAGCAATCCATGGGGAGAGGAAAGACACTAAGGCATATTCGTAGTCATGGGGAGCCAAGGGGTCCTCAGTCCAGCTAGGTAACTGCTAACTGGAACAAAGGCCTCTACCCAGAGCTGAACCTGGGTTTTATTAACTGGGGAAGAGGGGCCTGGCTCGGGGATGAGACTGTGAGGGTGGCTGGCAGTAAGTAAGTGCTGTGAGCTGGGCTAGGTGGGCACCTGGAGTGGCCTCTGCAGTATGCAGAGGAATATGCAGAAGGATATGCAGAAGGAATAATCTGCCTAACACAGCTGAGGCAGTGCCTAATGTTTTGGGGTCGGTGCTTTAGCTCTGATGTGTAATTTTTTATGCCCTGGGAAGTCACAGCCTCTTATCCTGAGGCATGGATCATGGTTCTCCTCCCAGCCAGGCTTACTCATGCTTCTTAGAGCTACCGGGTGGGCGGGGCAACACTGGCCTGTCACCTCGCTTCAAAGACTGGACTGGTTTGCATTGCTTAAAGCCAATGGAGGGGATAAAGAAAAGTCCTAGCCAGCTCTGTACATATCAATACATGGAAATAGGGCCAACATGGAGGTGATTGCTCTTCTTTCAAGAAGAGTCTTCCAGGTGGTTCTCTACACAATCTTTAGTATAATCAATCAGTCAATCAATGTTATTTTTAAAAATAGATTTATTGAAGTATAAATGACATGATAGACTGCACACATGTAAAGTGTGCAATTTTGCAAGTCTGACATATGCACATACTCATGAAATCATCACCAACCCTTGAGACAGTGAGCATAATTGCCTCTAAAATTCCATGTACCTCTTTGTCCTCAGTCCCCTTCCCAAGCAACTGTGGATCTGCCTTCTGTCAGGATAGGTGAAAAGGGGCAGGCGTGGTGGCACAGGCCTGTGATGTAAGTACTCAGGAGGCTGAGGCAGGGGCATCTCCAGGAATTTGAGGCCAGCCTGGGCTACACAATAAGTTCAAGGGCAGTTTAAAACTACCTCAAAAAACAAAACAAAACACCAAAAACAGTGTAGGCAGAGAGTTTTTACATAAATGGAATCATACAGTATGAACTGGTTTTTGTCAGCTTCTTATACTCAGTGACTGAGTGATTTGTACTCAAGCTAGAGCAGTGCAGAATATTAAAGAGAGGAGGCAAGTAGATAAGAAAAAAATTTAACAAGTGAGGAGGGCACGGAGGGAGTCACCACAAGGAAGGCTGTGGCTGCTCTCCCTGCAGACAAAGGGCAGGTTCTGCCTGATACAGCCTCTGATGGGGGGAGGCTCTGGGGACTGGTGTGAGCTGATTTACTTTGTGAGAGTGCAGGGGATTGGGTAAACCTTTACATTCCTGAGCTTTGGCAGACTTTTGGGAGGGAGAAGTCATAAGGGCTTCTGGGAGGAAGGAAGTGTGCATTATCATAGCACAGCTTTGAACCACTGCCGTGATGATTGTGCTGTCTCTCAGTCGGGCGGACCTAACATTCCCATCTCTTTGGTGTTAGGGGGTGCTGTGGAGTCTCTCTGGCTGCTTCCTGCTGAGAGGGTGCTTCATTGGGGCCTAAAGTAGAAGAGAATGGGATTGAGGGATCTGTTTTTGTCTGAGCTTGTGAGGTAGTGATGTTGCTCAGTGGTAGGATTTCTTTGGTAGTGAACGCCTGTATTTTGGCTTGAATAAATCATGAGAGGAGCCTAAAGGCACAGGGAGCAAAAAGCAAAAAAATTACTGTGGCAATGAGGGGACCCATATTGGGCATTTGAATGGGAGCCCAGGACCCTAGGGAATCCCACCATGAAGACCAACGGGTGGCTTCTGGAAAATATTGCCTTCCTCATATATCAGCTGCTAATTTTTTGAGTTTTTGTACCTGATCTTTGACTATACGTGACTGGTTGACAAAGTAGCAGCATTCTTCTCCCAACATGGCTTTTTTCTTCTGTGAGAATACTGAGTGTCCTTTCCTGTTGGAGAACTACTCTGGCCAGTGAGTTTATTTGATCTTGGAGTGAATTAACATTTTGGAGTGTCTGAGTGTTGTAGAGTAAGGTGAAGGAATAGATTGAGGTAGAGGAGGAAGCCTATCATGTTGACTAAAGCAGTTGAGGAATGTAAACAGTAAGATTATTAATATGAAAAGTGTGATAACTGTAAGCCTTTGGAGAATGGTGTATTTTTTGGAGTAGAGTGTTAGAGCACCTGTGAGGAAGAGAAGACGTGCAGAGCCATATATAGGCCAAAACCAGTTAGGGCAGCAAAGCATTAGTGTTTGTGTTGTGTGAATTGGAGACGGGTGGAAGATATTGGAAATGAGGTATATAAAGTCCCTTTAGCGTATTTGGGATCAAGATTGCCAGGCAGCAAATGATATCTCTTCATCTGGGTGATGTGAAATCAGCATGGGAATCCCTCTACCTTTACTGCATTTGGAGTCCCCAGCTGTGATGGGGTCATTAGAGCTGGGAGTGTCTTGTGAGAAATTAGATTGACTAGACTGTGTGGTGAGTAGACTGTGATTGTCTGTCCTAAAGTGAACTTTTTAGCAGGATGGCTGTCACTGCTATCAATTGAAGGCAGGGAGGCCATCCTCTAACTGTAGCTGTTTTGGGAGGCAGGCTATGGCCTGGAATGAAGGTCTTTTACCGTGTCTCAATACTCCCATTGCATTATCTTTATCTGTTGTAGTGTATAGAATAAAGGGTATAGTAGGATTGGGAAGTGTAAGTGCAGGGGTGCTAAGGAGGCCTCCTTAAGCTTTGTGAAGGGAATGTCAATTGGCATAATGGGATCCAGGGGTTTTGAAAGAGGCCCTTTAGAGGCTTGGTATAGTGGCTGAGCTAAGGAAGCAAAGTTGGGGATCCAGAGGTGAAAAAAGTTTGATAGGCCTAAGAAGGATAATATTTGTTGTTCTGTGATTGGTGTCTGTAAGTCACAGAGGAGTCTTATGGTCAGAGGTTATGGAGCTTGCGATGCGTGTAAGCATGGGGCCTAAGAATTTGACCTTTGGAGAGGCGATTTGAGCTTTGGAGCAAGACACCTTGTATCTTCTGCTACAGAGAAAGCTGAGTAAGGCAGCTGTGTGTAGTGGCACAGCAGGGGGAGCAGAGTAGAGGTCATCTGTGTATTGAATGAGTGTACTACGTCGTAGATTTATAGTTACAAGATTATTGGCTAAGGTTTGGCTAAAGAAGTGAGGGCTGTCTCCAAATTCCTGGGGTAGCACTGTCTATGTTAGTTGAGTGGCCTGAAAAGTGTCTGAATCCATCCATGTAAACTTGAAAAGGTCTTGGCATTGTGGATGTAAGGGAATAGTGAAAAGTGTACTTTTAAGTCTAACACAGGAAAGTGAGAGGCACGTGGTGGACTATGAGACAGCGTAGTGTAAAGGTTTGGCACCACCAGGTGAATTGGGTTATTGTACTGATGATAACTTTGGGATATTGGATTAGGTGATAGGAGCTGTTGGATTTGAGGACAGGGAGAATATGGGTGTCATCAGGAAACTGAGTGACTTTTAGGAACCAATTAGTTAACAAGGGGCAGATAATAGGTTTAAGTCCCTGTTGATGTTTAGGGGCAATTGGGTATTGGGGAACAGAAGGGAAGACTGAGGGGTGTTTGAGGTGAATTAGCAGCGGAGTAATGTGGGTGGCACGAGTGGGATTGGAGGCGTCTCAGACTGTAGGGTTGATGAGGCAGGAGGGAAGGGGAGGGGCCAAGTCAGTGGCATATGATGGTGGGATTGGAGCATGAGAGCTGTGGGGAGAGAGTATAAGAGAAATTGAATTTTTGGAGTAGACTTTTTATCAAAAAGAGGTACAGGGCAGGTTGGGATAATAAGACAGCTGTGTGTAAGGAAAGGGTTTGGGGCCTGCGGGGAGTGGGTTTGTTCTGCAGAGGTCATGTACCTTGGCTGTCAACTCCCACAATGGAGACTGCAGACCTGGAACATCGGTCCTAAAACTCAGAAAGAACATCACGGGTGGCTCACATGCCAACAAGGAGAGAGAAGGTTTTACCTGGGATGTCCAGCGAGACTCAGGGCTCTGAGAGATACCTGGGTGAGGCTGTGGCCCCGAGCCCCATCGATCCTCCTCAGCAGTGATGCCAAGTAGGTCAGCTGGCGATGAGTACCAGGCAGCAGTGTCCTCTCCTGTGAGGGCGGGAAAGTGATGACTTACCCGCTCTCTGGGGACAGGGCAGTCGCACTTCCAGGGGCCTCTTGGATGCAGATGGGACCAGTTCACAGTCGTGGCCGCAGGTCAGGGCAGGCTCGTGTCTAGTGTCATTTTTCTGCCACACTTGAAGCATGATGGTGGGGGGCTCGGGTTTTAGGTTTTTTTTCCTTCAGTCTGTGTTTTATCTCAAGCCCTGGGTGCCGCTCGCTGCAGCTGTAGCTGCTGTGGCCATAAATTGGCCTTAGAGTTTCAGCCTGGAAAGCAACCTTTTTATGGTCATCTTGGAATGCAACCTTTTTAAGGTCATTGTCTATTGTTGAAGACGTAGAAAGCCATATGTAAGAGGTCTCCCTGCTGGGATTGCGGACCAAAGTCTGACGTTTTAAATTTACTCTGACTGGTGCTGCTTGGGAAATGAAATGAGAGTTTAGGAGGACTGCAGGATCAAGTATGATGGACGGGGGAGAGAGAGGAGGGGTCAGAGTTGGGTAAACAGAGGAGGAGCTCACGGTGGTGTAGCCTCTGAGATAAAGCAGCAGAGAAAGGGGGAAGGGGGCCTCCGCATGAGTTATGGCAATAAGGGGTGCAGGTATTTTATCTATCAGGTCTGAGAAACAGGAAAAGAGAGTCACCCTGGCAAGCTGATAAAGGAGGAGGACCTGTGAAGTGAGTCAAAAGAATGTGGGAGGCCTTGCAGGTTTGGACTAGGTCAGGTTTGGACTAGGTCAGCTGCATACCTGCAGCTGGACATAAGGTATTTACCCCCACTTGCTGGTTCAGTAGTAAAAGTTACCGTAAGTCTCTTAATGTTCGCCTCTTTGGCCTGAGAGTTTGTTTTAGCCCCAGTGTATGTAAGCGCAGCCCAGAGGAGTGGTTTTGTCCGGTAATGATTGATTATTACCATGTGTTCCAATTAGGAAGGTGAGCCGGGGGTTGGGAGGGTTGGGAATCAGCGGAGCATCATCACCCTCGAGTGAGGCACAACCAGTACTAGAGCAGTCCCAACAGTGTCTTCTCTAGGTGTCATCAGAAAAGGCACAGGGAGGTCCAAAAAGGATGTAGTAGTAGCGTAGTCCCAACAATGACCTGTCTAGTCATCACCAGAGGAGGCATGTGAGAGTCCCAAAGGATGTAAAGGTGCCAGAGGGACGTAGAGTAGTAGGGGGACGTCCTGACATGTCCATGATTTTGGACAGGCACCCCAAAGTATAGTAGAGGGGAGGCTCACCTGGGACCTGGAGATGAAGGCCGGTGTTGGATGTTGGCTAGGAACGGCAAGGCTGAGGAGTCCTTAGTCCCAGAGAGAGAGAGAGAGAGAGAGAGAGAGAGAGGGAGAGAGAGAGAGAGAGAAGGAGGAGGAGCAGAGAGGAAAGGTACATAGGCCAGAAGATGGCTCAGACCGGGGGACAGACTCCCCGGGAGCCACACAGCCTCCAATCGCTGGAGTCAATGGCACCAACTGATTGAGTGATTTGTCCTCTATCTAGAGCAGCGCAGAATATTAAGGAGAGGAGGCAAGTAGATAAGAAAAGAGTTTAGTAAGCGGGGAGGACACGGAGGGAGTCACCACAGAGAAGGCTGTGGCTGCTCTCCCTGCAGACCAAGGGCAGGTTCTGCCTGATACAGCCTCTGATGGGGGAAGGGCTCTGGGGACTGGTGTGAGCTGATTTATTCTGTGAGAGTGCAGGGGACTGGGTAAACCTTTACACGCCTGAGCTCTGGCAGAGTTTTGGGAGGGAGAAGCCATAGGGGCTTCTGGGAAGAAGGAGGTGTGCATTATCACGGCGCAGCTCTGAACCACAGCCATGGTGATTGTGCTGCCTCTCAGATGGGGGATCTAACGCTCAGTAATTTTAAGACTCAATAGTTTGTTCTTTGCTATTTTTGAGCAACAAGGAATCTAGAGTTTAATAACTGATCTTCAAATCCATAAAGCAACAGTTTGTTTAATCTTTTACTTCAGAAGAATCGCAGAGGAGTATTTTTAAAATTATTTTTTATGGCACTGGGGATTGAACCCCAGGCCCTCACACTGAGCTACATCTCTGGTTCTGCTTTTATATTTTATTATCAGACAGGATCTCGCTAAGTCGCTAAATTGCCCAGGCTGGGCTTGAATTTGGGATCTGCCTGTCTCAGCCTCTCAGAGTGCTGGGATTCCAAGCATGGGCTGCCACGCTCCAAGTAGAGGGGAGATTTTGGGAATATTTTTGAAACTTTTTAAACATGGGACCTTATGCTGCTGCTGCTGCTGCTGCAGTTCTCGGGACACCAGCTTTGTCTGTGACTTTAAGTCCCTAGCAGTTTCATTAAATTGAATTCCTGCTATAAGCTGTACTGCGAGGGTCAAATTTGACACTGACATGAGACCATCCAACATGACTCCAGGGGCCTTTAGGGGTTATCCCCCCGCTTCTTCCTTTGGTAGATGAGGAGGTGGAAGTCTAACATGTTAAGGTCTGTCCCAGGTCATGCGGAGCAGGCTTCTCTCTGCAGCATTACAGGGAAGGATGTGGTGAGTTCTTCCCCTGCCACGTTGGCCTTCTCGCTGGGTTCCTGCCTGCAGACTGCCTGGCCCTCCCTCTGGCCCCGGAGTGGGGACCTGCACCTCTCAGTGTCCTATGAGTGTGTGTGTAGGGAAAATGGATGACCCTTCACCTTTACAGCAAGGGTTTTGCAGACCCTGAAGCAGTTCAAACACCTAACCGCCAAGACTGCCTCTGCCCCAGGGCTGCGCTACCAGATTTAATGGTTATGACTGCTCTGCTGGTTGCTTTAGGACACCCCTCAAGCCATCTGCTTCCTAGAGACACAGACAGAATATCAGGCACAAGCCACAGGGTCTTGCTATGTAGTTCAGGTTGGCCTCGAGCTCACTATGTAGCCCAGGCTGCCCTCAAACTCACAGTGATCCTCCTGCCTCTGCCTCCTGCCTCTGCTCCCTGCCTCTGGGATTACAGGTGTGTGCCATCAAGCCCTGCTCTTTTTTTTGGCTTTTTGAGATAGTCTTGCTATGTAGTCCAGACTGATCTTGAAATTACCATATAGTGCAACTCACCATATACCTTCAGACTTGTGGTTATCATCCTGCCTCAGCCTCCGAGTGCTGGAATGATGGACCTGATTTTCCTGCCTGTTCTTTATCCCCTCTCTTGCAGCACATAGGGCGGCCTTTCCTCCCTTCCTCTTGCTCTGTGAACCTCTTTGGAGTTGCAGGCTGGTTAATGAATACCGAAGCATGGGAACTACACCAGTCTCTCGGTTTGCTTTGCTAAACTCTAAGGGTGCAGCAAAGTCCTATTTTTGAATCCAATCTGAGGTCTGGATTTCCTCTGTGCGTTCCTCTCTAACACTTTTAATCTCCCTAGGTAGAAGGATGCTTCAGGAAGATGAGGTTGAAAGCCATGTGCCCTGGCAAGCTAAATATAGAAGCACATTAATAATTTTCAAACTACCAGTATCACTTCCGTTCTACCTGCCACCAGTGTCCTAATTAACACCCACCTACTCAGACTTAGAATAAAGTTACGGCTGCCCGAGAACCAAAGATCCTTCCAGGAGCCATTCTGTCTCCAATATAATGGAAAATGTGCTATGTGCTATTCAGGGCATCTCATTTAACTCTCACAACAACTCTATGTTGTAAGTACTATTATTAGCAAGGGAGGCTTGGGGAGGTGACCTGCTGAGTCACACATTCAGTAAAAGGTAGAGGCAGGGGCATGAAGTTTGGTTTGTTTTTTATAGACAGGGTCTCACTGTAATCCAGGCTTGGCCTTGAACTCACTATGTAGCCCAGGCTGGCCTTGAATTTGCTGCGAAGCTCAGTGTCCCAAGGATTGAGATTATAGGCCTGCACCACTCCTGGTACTACAGGTTGGTTTTTAGCTTCTAGCTGCTTCCTGGTGTTTAACCAACCCATCTCCGTGGTTTCCCATTTGATCAGTGTGGACACGATGGGTCAGTTCTTAGCCTAAACAGACTAATTTAATCCAACCAGGGGCGAGGTGGTTTTTCCAGGCACTTTCTTTCCAAGTGAAGTTAGTTGAGCTGTACAGTGAAAGTGACATGTGAGTCTGTTTATGGCAAAACCACAGTTGGCCAACTTAACAGATTTTATGGCTTCTAGAAATCCTGACATGAGTCATAGATTAATTATCTTAGGACCAGCTTTAAAACAATCAGTGTGGCAATAAGAACAAGGCAGTGGCCTTCCACTTTTAAAAGTTAAGATGAAAAGCCAAGGTGTATTGAAATAAAGTTACAGATGAATAAATCATTGTTCTGACCCTTATTTTCCCTTTGCCCTAATTTCTTGTCTGAACATTATCATCACCCCCCCAAGCACTGGGAATTGAACCCAAAGCCTTTGCACTGAGTTACATTCCCAGCCCTTTTTATTTATTTATATTTACTTATTTATTTTAAAATTTGAGACAAGCCTTGAGTCCGCCCAGGCAGACTTATAATTTGTGACACTCCTGCCTCAGCATTTTGAGTAGTTGGGGTTCCAGGGCTGTGCCACTGTGTTTTACCCTTTGATATTTAATATTTGTTTTAAGCTTCTGCAAAAAAAATTTTTTTTTTGTACCAGGGATTGAACTCACAACCTTGCACTTGCCAGGCAGGCGCTTATGCCACTGAGCTAAATCCCTGGCCCTGCAAATTCTTTTGGAATGAAATGGGAAGAGTTCATAAGTTAATGCATTAAATAAGGAACCACTTTGCTGAAAAGATGAAATAATACAGTAACTAAATTTTATCACTTTCTGATTTTGAATACATTCTTTATCACTAACTCTAAACTTTTCAGAAATCAATTCTACATGAACTCAGTGTTGCCAGGATCTGTCACTTATTTATTCATTCAAAAATGTTTTTGAGATCTGGATGTGGTGATGCATGCCTGTGATCCCAGTACTTGTGAGGCTGAGACAGGAGGATCACTATGAGTTCCAGGGCAGCCTGGGCAACATATGTCAGTTCAAGGCCACCCTACACTACATGGTGAAAACTTGTCTCAAAAAAACCAAACCAAAACAAGAAATGCTTTTGGAATTTTAGAAAGAGGGATGGTACAGAGTGCAAGCTCTAAGAGCTTATAATATAATGGACAGTATCAGGTCCACTGGGTAGGCTCGGTGACGTCCATGGGATAAACCTCATTTCATTCCCACAGAAGGAACTCATATGAAACAATTGCAATTATCTTTAGCTTTCAGAAAGACGGAGAGGAATTATATGTTGTACACAATGGCTCTTGGGAAACTGGGGCATCATATATTCACATTCAGATGTGGTGACCCTCAAGCTCTGCTCTTTCTGTCACCTGAACCTGAACCCACAGAAAGCTGGTGGACACAGGCTTTGTATTTGCCCAGGATTTCTGAGACCTCAGCCTGAGTGTCCCAGGGAACACACAGGCAAAGCAGCCCTTTCCAGAGCAGAAGCTCAGTGCTTCAGGGAGTGAGGGCCAGAACCAGCACAGGGCCCACACCAGGAGGAGGGAAGTCTGGAGCGTGGGGAGCACCGTCACCTCCTCCTGCAAACCTGACTGCTGATAGAGACTTGTGATCTTTCCCTTTGGAGACTTTCCATCCTGTGCTAGACCTCAGAAGTCAAAACCATGGTTTGATCTATGTGGCGTTGGTTTGGAAAACCTTGGACATCTAGCAAAAGAGCGTGCCTACCAGAAGTCTTCTAATCAGCACACCCTTATTTCCACCTGAAATGTATGAAGTCCCAAATAACCAAAGCCTGGTTTTAATTCTATGAAAACAAAAGGACGGTTGATAAGTTTTATGCTGTTCTTAGGAAACGCAAGTCCAGCTTTGGCGACCCTGAGGGATGGAAGAACCATGCTGCCATTGCTGGGGCCACGAGAGTGGCTGTGTTTGAATCAGGCACCTTTCCCCTATTTACATGAAGCTGACTCCAAAGTGTACACAATCTTGTCTTAGAAGTGGCACAAATCCAGGTTTCAGGCCACCTTAGTAAGCTACAAGTCACAACTAGGCGTGGTGGTGCACTCCTGCCATTCCAACATTTGAGGAGGGTGAGGCTGAGGCAGGAAGATCTCAAGTTTGAGTCCAGCCTGGGCAATTTGGCAACTTTATGAGAAAAAAATAACAGTACCAGAAAGGGATAGGTATGGGGCTTGGTGTGAAGGCCCTGTGTTCAATCCTCAGTATTGACAACAAACAAATGAACAGACTAAAGCTCAAAGTCAATTTTACTTTATCATGTACAGGCAACATGGAATACTTTTGTCTTTCATATGTAACATTAATGATTTTTGGGGGATAGAGTCTTGTTTTGTAGTCTAAATTGGCCTTGAATTCATAATGTAGCCCAGACTGGCCTTGAACTTGCATTGATCTTCCTGCCTTAGCCTCCTGAGTGCTGGCATTACAGGTATGCAAAGCTAAACGTGTGTGAGAAATGCAACTGGAGAATCAAGGATAAGAAACAGTCCCCATTAAGCTGCCCGAAGCAGAGATTCTCATGCCACAAAGCTGCAAGGTCATGCTTCTTACAGCAGCAGTGACATTCTCCCAGAACTGGTCTGCTCTGGCCCCATCATGACCTGTCATGTGATCATCATGGCCTGTCATGTGGTGCAGACCTATCAACCTGCACAGCGACCTGCTGTAGAGCTCAGTCTTCATCTCCAGAATCTGTTCATACCATCTCTCTTTGGAGGTTAGGTCACTGGCTCTCGTTTCTGCCTTCCAAGTATATTTTTCCTCCATTTTGGCAGTGTTAGCTCCTGATTTGGCTCTCACTATCTCTGTCATATACTTTTGGTTTTGTTTTAAACAAAGTCTCACTACGTTGTTCAAGCTGGCCTTGAACTCACTGTGTGCCTGTCCTAATTACCTTTTTCTCATTGCTGAGACAAAAATGTTCAACACCCAAAGTTAAAGGAGGAAAGGTTTATTTTGGCTCATGGTTCATAAGGGTTTCCATCCCTAATTGGTTGCCTCGAAGGCAGAGAGGCATGGCAGGGGAACACAGCAGAGGAGAAACAGTCCATAGCAGGCAGAAGGTAGCAGAGCAGCAAAGTAGCAAAGAAGCACCAAGCCAAGACAGCACACCTCTTTCTATTCCTTATATTCTCTCTGGCTACCCACTCATAGGACAGATCACACTCACACCCAGAAGAGCTTTCCCACTATCCACATGTGGAATTGTGCCAAACCAATCAGTGGGCTAATTAGTAATCAGACACCCTTGATCCCAGCATCACACACTTAATCCCAGCATCTCACACTTTAGATCCAGCTGCATCTGAATAACCCCACCCATGACCCCATGAGGCTTTGGGGGAACATCTAGACACAAGCCATAACATAGCCTGAACTTGCTTCAAACTCACAATAATTCTGCCTCATCCTCCTGAGTGCTGGACTACAGATGTGCACATGGGTACCTCCTTAGACTCTGTTCACTCCTTCACATCTGCACAGGATTGGCTTCAGACCCCTCCAGGGATACCAAGATCTACAGATGTTTAAGCCCCTGTATAAAATGGTGTATTTCATTGAGAAATTGTGAGCCAAATGAACCTTTTCCTCTTAAAAAAATACAATGGTGTATTTATGTGTAACTTACATCCTCCTGTACTCTTAAATCATCTTTAGAGTACTTAAAATTTACTAGAATGCAAATGCTATGGAAGCAGTTGTTATGGTGTATCATTTAGGAAATCAGGTCAAATGAAAAAGTGTGCATATGTTCATTACAGATGCTATGTTTTTCTTAACTATTTTCATTCCTCAGTCAGTAGAATCTGAGGATGTGGAAGCTATAGATATGGAGGGTCAACTGTATGTATTAATGAACAAAGTCCCTTACTGACAGAAATTAGCATATCTTTCTGTTTGGAACCATTTCAAAAGATACTATAATGACCAGTTTTGTGCAACTGTGCCAAAGTCTTTTGTAGAATAAATTTCTAAAAGTAGAATCGCTGGGTCACAATGTTATACATAAATGTACAATTTTAGAAGATATTGCCAGTTGCTCTCCCATCATCTGAGTTTAAAAATTCTCATTTCCCTTTGGCCTTGACAACTCTTGTTATTGTCACATATTTTGATTTTGTTGCTCCAATTTAAGCAAGATGCAACTTTAGACTTTCAGCTCACCAAAAGCACACTTAGGGGGCAATGAGATGGAATAATTCTAAAGCCACTCACCTGGATTCTCTAAAGTGGTAACAGCAGAAGTCACAAAGCAGATGGATAAGGCTCTGAACAAAATCAAATCAGAAATAATTTCTCAGATAACTATAGAGATGATCACCATAATGAAAGAAATGGTTAGACTCGAGTACCTCTAGATGCAGATTAAAAAAAAAAACAGAAGCTTAGAAAAATGATGGAAACTATGAATGCCCAACATAGAAAGACAAAGAATCCATGAAAAAGATTCAAAAACATATCCAAGAGATTAAAAATTCCACTGAAAACATAAGCAGCAGATTGAGCCACCGTACAGTTAGTGATCATGAAAGGAAAGGTTTCTTAAAAATAGCAAGGGACCATGAAAAATCAAGACATGAATAAGTCAATGCATATCAGCTATAATCATTAATGTTAACAATCTCAATTCACCAACCAAAAGAAACAAGACTGGCAGAATGGGTCAAGAAACAAGATATACTAATATGCTGCATACAAGAAACACAGTAAAAAAAGGAAACACATTTAATTGAAAAAGAAATTCATAGACTGAAAGTCAAAAGATCAAAAGCAATACTCCATGCATCAAATACCTGATTTTCATCATTCTGACTGCTAAAACACAATTTTTTGTTGTTTACAATGCATAAAAAATTAAATTACTGATTCAATTTCTTTATTGATTTACAAAGTCTGCTGAAATTTTCTATTTCATATTGGCTTAATGTTGGTAATTTATATTTTTAAAAAATTACTGCTTTTTATCTCCATTTCAAAAATCTTGGCATAAAGTTAATTATGGTATTTTTTATTCTTTTAAAATTTACTGTAATTATGTACCCTTTTCATTTCTTATAATTTGTGTCTTTTTTCTCTTTTTAATAGATTTCTCTAGAGGATTGTCATTTATTGATTTATTTTGTCTTTTTGAGACAGGGCCACACTATGCAGTTCAGGCTGGCTCACTTTGAACTCACTTTGTAGCCCAGGCTGGTCTTGAACTTGCAACTGTCCGCCTGCTTCAGCCTTCCAAATGCTGGGATTACAGGAGTGTGCCACCACACCTGGTTAGAATTGTTTTTTATATTAATCTTTTTTTTTTAATGAGAAAGTTTGTTTACTGACTAAAAACAGGGTCATTCACATGTACAGATGTGAAAATACTGGGATACATTAAATACATAATTTTGTAACAGTATGCTTTACACAAAAGTATTACATGTTCAAAGCAGTATTATACTTGCTAATAATTACCAATTTTGATTTTTCTGTAGTTTTTATCAGAATTTTTGAGCCACTTTCCAACAAACATTTTAAGACTGTAGAAAATAAAAGATGAGAACAGGCTTCCAGCCAGATAAGAGCGATTTGGGGGTAAGAAATAAGTTGTCTAGGAACAGGATACATTTAAGTTTCAAAGTCTTAAAAATTGAAATGATTCTTAAAATTCCCTTTCTAAAAGCACAAGGATTATAATTATTTTTTTCTTCCCTTTTCTGGCACCAGGAATTGAACCTAGAGCCTTGTGCTGAGGTGAACTACATCTCTGGCCAGTAATTTTTGTTTGTTTTTTTTGAAGTGTAAGAGAAAGGAGAGAGCAGGAGGGAGGTATATAGGCCTTTATTGAAGGCCCGGGAACACTGCTGAGGAGACTCCTGCCGAGACGCAGGCAGCCCTCGGAAACTTCAGGAACAATCACGACCTTTTATTTGGGACCTGACGTGCCGACAGCCGATAGGAGGAGCCTCTGCACATGCTCAGACACCTAACAGAGGCAGAGCTAAAGGGACGGGGACAATACTGACAGCTGATAGGAGGATCTTCTGCACATGACCAATGGGCGGGAAGTTTGACTTGCAGGTTTACGAAATTAACACAAGGGGGCGCTGTCCAACAATAGAGGTGGCTCATACGTGAGGAAAAAGCAATCAATTTTTTCTTTTTTAAATGAAGTGCTAGGGATGTTCCAGGCCTGGCTGAACTTTAAATACTTGTTTTGTGGCATTACCGACTGAACCCAGGGCCTTTGTGCTGCGCTATATATCCCCAGTCATTTTTAAATTCTGAGACAGGGTCTTATTAAATGGCCAAATTGCCTAGATTGGGCTTGAATTTGTAATCCTCCTGCCTCAGCCTCCCAAAGTGCTGGCTTTACAGGCATGAACCACCACACTGAACACATCTTAAAAATCTAAAGCAGGATCTGGGAGGGATGAATCTCAGTGGTAAAGTGCTAATCTAGTATGTGTGAGGTCTTGGGATCAATCTCCAGCACTTCATTAAAAGCAAACCGTAAAGGAAATATTTCTCTTAGTTCCCTTTTCCCCACCAAGAACACCTAGCAGAATGGATAGTGGGCATGCAGGGACCAGAAGCTTTGAGGATTTTATTGCTGCATTAGGATGGAAACATGCAGTTCTATACAATCTGCACCTCTGCAGAGGTTTTATGTGGGCAGATGCTTGTCCTAGAATGTTTCAATATCTTTCCTGGCCAAAAATAATCAGTTGCACTCATTAGAGAACAATAAGAAATACAGAAAAGTCTGGCAAACAAAACCACCTGTCATTTTTTCATACAGACATGCAAACCTACTGGGAATATTATAGTGTTTATTTTTTGCATATATATGTATATATAGTATCAAGATGGTTGCATATATATATATATATATATATATGGTATCAAGATGGTTATATTGATTACAGAATTTGAGAGAATTGCTTTGTTTTGAGACAAGGTCTGACTTTGTAGCCCAGACTGGCCTTGAACTCACAATCCTCCTGCCTCAGCCTCCTGAGTGCTGGGATTACAGGTGCTCATGACCATGCCCACCTGAGATACTTTTTAAAAAATGAATTAAGTAGTGTTCAATTCTTTCCTTTCCTTTTATATAGTTCATAAATATGTATATTTCTGAAATGGGATGTCACTGTTGCCCAGGCTGGCCTCAAACTCCTGGGCTCACTTGAGATAGTCCCACATCAGCCTCCCAACTGCCTTCTGTTTATATATTTTGATTTGCCAAAAACACTTTTATTAGTGCTACTCATAATTTGATAACCATTAACATTTTCTTTTGTATATTTATATTTAGTTATCATGCACAAAACTGTAAAGGTGATAGAATTTTAAACTGTAAAGGTGATAGAATTTTAAAAAATCTCATTTTGGGTAACTATGCCTCTCAGCTTGCAATTCAATCAGCACTTGACCTCTTTATGTTTTCAGTCCTCAGGCCAGAGAGTCATACCCTGTAAACCTCCCGCCCTGGCACGCAGGTCACTTTTTTTGGGGGGAGCCCAGTTGGAAAGCACAGAGTCTGTATTCAGTGACGCCTGGATGCACGAAGGTCTGCTTGTGAAGGTCACGTGGGGGACTCCTACGAGCTGTAACACAGAGTTTATGGGTTCGATCCAGCCTATTCCTGTCACGGTGTATAAAATGGATATTGTTCCCTGGACCCAAAATGAGGGTTCTGCCTTGCTGAGCTGGGTCTCCTTGGAGATCAAAGAGCGGGCCATCCACAGCTCGCCCGCAGGCTTCCCGAGAGGAGGTCCGACTTGCCAAGGGGGCTCTGTCCTGAGGAGGAAATTTCTTCACCTCTTTTCATCCCCACCCTTTTATAAATTTCTCCCTCAGGATCAACATAGATGTCGTGGGAGTATCTGGCCAGTGTGCAGAATGGCTCAAGAGGGTGATGGGATGATTGCCCAGTCACTGTAAGGGTGACACCTGCTTCCTCTAAGACACTTTTGGGGATCTTGGCCAAGTCCTCCATGTGAGCAGAGAAAATGCAGCACCATCGCACCGCCGGGCCGGAGGCTCCCGGACGCTGGAAGCCAGGCCTCGCTCGCCACCAGGGGCAGCCCCAGCAGGGCCCTGGCCTGGACAGTGCTGCCATCCTGCTGGAGTCTGTTAATCTTTTAAAAATAAATGTTTGTGTTGTTGATATGCTTTCTTATTTCCTTTTTATTTCGTTAATTTCTGTGCCAATTTTTTCCCTTATGTTTCAGAAACCACCCTGTGGTCCTTTTAAAAATTTCTTTTGTTGCACGATAAATTATTATGTGTTTTTGAGACAGGCTCTTGCTATGTAGTTCAGCCTGGTCTTCAACTCACTTTGTAGTCCAAGCTGGTCTTGAACTCACTTTGTAGTAGGAATTGACCTTGAACTTGTGATGATCTCCCTGTCACAGCCTCTTGAGTGCTAGGATTACAGGGATATACCACCGTGCCCAGGGAAAATTACCTTTTAATCTTAATTTTTTTCTAATTTATGCTTTAAATTTATAAGCTTCTCTTCAAAACCACCTTAGCTGGTTTGAAATGTGGTGTACTAGTTGTCTTTTATCCTCAATATTGAATAATTTTCATCATAATTTCTTGATTGATGTTTATGTTTAGGAAAGTGTTTTCAATTTTCAGACAGTATTAGAGGCACAATATGATTAGGTGATTGGCTATGTTTTTGCTAAAGGATTTTATTTATTTTATTTTAATGGTAGCAGAATTTTATTAAAGGTGGAAGAAGAAAAAGATTATGCAGAGCAAGATTGGGCCAAGTAAAAGTAGGAAAAGAAATGTACCCTATAGCGTGAGGGTGGGCGGCCAAGCAGGAGGGAACATAGTGGCATAAAGGATTTTAAAGTTCGTTGTGTTTTATTCAGATAATGTGCTTTGAAATGATTTTGTGCTTATTAAGACTTCTCTGTGACTACTTGAGGTCATATTCTGTAAATGTTTTATGCATGCAAAAATGGAGTGTATAATATTACTCAGATTTCTGCTTCCTCTTGGCACAAATGTGTATCCCCACCCCTTTGTTGATGAATCTAAGGGCCTGTTTTTTCCTTGGAGACCTTCAGCAGCCTGATGGCCTGCTGTTCCCAAAGGGCAAACCTGCACACTTATTGCATCACATCCTGCATGAACTTGGTGTGGTTGGTGAGGTACCCACAGCAGCAGCTGGGCTTTGGTTTGTTCACATTCTAGGTCATCTAGGGCCCAGTGATCAAAGCCAAGGCTGCTGCTCTTCAATTGCTCTATCAACTGTGAATTTATTTTGTAATTCTGCCCATTTTTCTTTTCTGTTTCTCTGTCTCTATGTCTGTCTGTTTCTTTTTGCAAGAGGCTTTGAGAGAAGCTCTTACTATGTAGCTCAGGCTGATCTCAAATTCATGGCAATCCTCCTGTCTCAGCCTCCCAGGTGCCATTTTTTTTTTTTTTTTGCTAGAACATTTTGAGGCCATATTGGTAGGTACATACATGTTCAGGAATATTTATAACTAATAAATTATTTGTTTTATTTTTCCATAATGACCCTCTCTCTTCCTAGTGATACTTTTATTTTTTAATGTGTATTCTGTGTGATAAAGGTGTAGCTATAAATCACACATGGTGGCACATGCTTATCATCCCAGCACTCTGGAAGGCTGAGGCAGGAGGACTGCCAGTTTAAACTCAGCCTGGGCAATTTAGCAAGATTCTCTCTCTCTCTCTCTCCCCCCCCCTTTTTAGACAGGGTCTCAATATGTAGTTTGGGATGGCCTTGATCTCATTATGTAAACCAGGCTGGTCACTGACTCACAGTAATCTTCCTGATTTAGCCTCCTGAGTGCTGGGATTACAGGCATTCAGCACCACGCCTGGTTTAAAATGACATCTTTTGTAAAAAGAAAATTGTTGCTTTGTGGTCTTTTTAAAAATGCATCTGAGTATCTCTGCCCTTTAACTGGCAAATTTAATCCTTTCACACTTACTATTATCATTAACATGTATTGGATTTTTTTCTACCAAAGATAACATCGGGGAAAAATTAACCACTCTATCTTTTTTTTTTCCACATTCAACAACCAACATAGAATACTTCTATGACTTCATCTATGAAGGTTGTTTCCCATACAACAAATCAAGCAATTTTCCAGTGGATTCTCCAGTAGACGTCAGCTGGGTGTCCTTTAACTCAATTCAATCCTGGCACTCTGTACCTGAGGATGGTGCCTGCCCCCACAGACTGTGGGTTCAGAACTCACAAGACTGCCCTCACTTCAGATGCTAGGCATAAAGCCCAGGCTGTGACCTGGGCTTCTAACCCACTGCTATAAATCAAGGTTGCCACAACTTCCTCCTAAGATTTGATTAATTTGCAAGGATGGCTCATAGAGCTCAGGAAAACCCTTTACTTATATTGAAGCACTTATTAGATAAAGGAGATTTCAAAGGATGCAGCTAGACACTGGCAGAGATGTGTAGGTGAGATATGGGAGAAGGGAATCGAGTGCCCGCCCTCCCCTTATCCTCAAGGAACCTTCACATTTTCAGCCATCTGGCTGCTTCGTGAATCCCATTCTCCTGGATGTTTATGAAAGCTTCCTTGTATAAACACGAAGGATTAAATCACTGGCCATTGGTGACCTTTGGCCTCATTCTCTTCTCCAAAGGTTGGGACTGAAAGTCTCTTGGTCTTTCAAATGATCAGTCCCATCCTGAAGCTCCCTAGGGTCCCTACCAGCAGTGGGCTCATTAGCATACAAAACACACATCCCACAGGGATTACAGGAGCTAAGTGCCAGAAGACAGGATGAAGACCAAGGTCACATTTATCACCTTCTGGTTTTTCTTACAAAGCTTTTTTTTTTTTCTCTTTGAGACAGGGTCTCAGTGTGTAGCCCAGGCTGGCCTTGAACTCACACGCCTCTGCTTCTGCCGGAGTGCTGGGATTACAGGCGTGCACCAGCTCCAAGCTTTGTTTTTAACTCAGCTTCTTCCCTGTATTGAGTGAACTAAGTTTTCTGCATCCCCTCTTTTCTGCTCATTTGAAAGTTATATGTTTATTTTTATTCTTACATTGGTTAATCAGTGTAAAAAGTGTAAGTATCCTAACAAAAAAAATTTATCAACAGCTTTATCTTCCTCTGAGACAATATAAAGACCTTATAATTATTTAACTGCAAATAATCTTATTTTTTTTCAAGCATTTATTTAATACTATAGTTTACCTTGCTTATAATCTGCCCTTTTTCTATAATTATCTCTTCTGATTTAGGAGGAAAACTGAGTTTTCAAAGGGTTTAAGTGACTTTCCTAAGGTCATATATCTAACAAGAGGCAAAATTTATGGGGGCTGGGGATTTAGCTCAGTGGCATAAGCGCCTGCCTGGCAAGCACAACATTGTGAGTTCAATCCCTAGTACTGCAAAAAGAAAATAAATAAATAAATAAATAAATAAATAAATAAAATAAAATTTATGTAGGATCTACCTACATTTGAGAGTGAAGCATGGGTAGATTTGAATTCAAGAAAGCAGATGGTGACCATTTTATTATATAGGTAGTCTTTTCTTTCTTTCTTTCTTTCTTTCTTTTTTTTTTTTTTTTGTCTTTTTGAGACAGGGTCTCTCTATGCAGTTCAGGCTGGCCTTGAGCTCACATTGTAGCCCAGGCTGGTCTTGAACTCACAACGATCCTCCTGCCTCAGCCTCCTGAGTGCTGGGATTACAGGCATGAGCCACCACGCCCAGTGGTAATGTTTCATTGAGAAGATTTGCACCACAAAGTGAGCTAGTGAGTAACCTCAAGTATTTCTGAATAGTAAATAGGACAGTATGGAGTTTTACCCTTAGTTTTGGTGATTAAAAATTCATTCTTTGTGTACTTTATATTTCCCAGAATCTCATTGTTTACTATAAACAAATGACACATAACAGGTGATGTGCTGAGAGTAGATAATGACAGAATATAGAAGAGTCTGCTACTCCATCCCTGTAGAGACAATTAGTATTCAAGAACTGATGTCATCTCTAGTAGTTCCTCTTTGAAATTCCAGTTTGTGTGTCCACTCTTTAGAGTGTTCCTTTAGAAATGCCTCACCAATAAAAGTATGCCCAATCCTCCTTGCCTCTAACATAAAGTATTGGACAAGATTGGCCAAAAACTGTGTCAAAAGATTATCTGAAAAAAAGAGGGGTGAATGGGTACAGGAGAAACCAGCTCTACAGAATGAACTGGGGCAGAACAAGAGGAAAAGAAGATAAGTGTAAAAATAAAAGAATAGAAAGGTACACACTGCATCTGGGAAATGCAGCACGGACTTGTAACAGCCAGAGGTATCAAGGTTCAGAGGCAAGAAACAGCCTTATTTCCCTGCCAATCACCACTGGAATCATTCTCAAAGAAGTTGGGCCCTGAGGGCTCAGGGAGGGAGGTTTTCACGGGGTTGCAAAGGGAAGTATGGAGGCAGCATGGCTTTTCTGCTGGGGGTTGATTCTTACCATATGCATTCTACTGAGCAGCCCTGCATCACAGGCGAAACAGGAACTAGAGTAAACTGGAGGGGGCATTTTCTGCTATAGGCGATCACGTGAAGTCATGATGGCGGGCTTCTCATGGCATCTGGTCTCTTTTATGCCATCCACATCACCCGGGAGAAGTTCCATGTATGATAATTATTTGGTGCTGTCCTGGGATCTTGTAACTGATGGGTCCTGCTCATTTCCCCAGCCAGCTTCACATTCCCTATCTCCTGCACCACTCTGAGGCTGGGCAGCTTCCTAGCTAAGGCTGGAATCTTAGTTGTACACATTTCTAGCCCACTGCTTCAGCCTTCCAATCATATTTCTTAGTAAGAAGGCCCAGATCCTCGGGGAAGCAGTTTGTGGATAGCTTACCACCACCCATTGTTACCCTAAGGCAACTAAGAAAGCCCGCTGGTGGTGGGGGTGTTACAGTGTCATCTCTGTTCATGAAAGACAGCCCAATTTTCACTTGGGGCACAAAGAGCTTGCTTGAGGGTGAAATGTTAGTGAAATAGCTTGGCTGAGCGAATGCTCCTGCAGCCATGATTATCACCTCATCACTCAGAGATGAAAGAACAGAGGGAAATGGCACAGATGGCAGCCACCTCGTGACAGGCGAGAGGAAAAGAACACAGTTCAAAAGCTACCAAGTCTTCTGCAATTTGGAAAAGGGACATCTGAACTAATTTTAGCCTATGCAATAATCATGTGCATACACTGCTTGTTTAAAAAAAATAAATCATAGACATGGTGGTACATACCTGTAATCCCAGCACTCAGGAGACTGCGACAAGAGGATTGCTTTGAGTTGGAGGCTAGCCTGGGTTGTGGTGTGACTTCAAAGCAGTCTGAGTGAGACTGACTCAAAGAGACAGAGAGAGAGAGAGAGAGAGAGAGAGAGAGAGAGAGAGAGAGAGAGATCATAAGATTTGTTACAGCTTAAATGGATTCAGGAAACAAAACAAAACACTTGAGGGCCACATCCTGGCTGGCCCCAAAACGAAAGAACCAGGACAGAATGGGGTTAGTTTTAATTGGCTCCCTGGTTCAGAGCCAGTGCTAAGCACTTTACATAGATTGCCTTTACTTTTCTAATTAGTTCTCTGAGGAAGGTTTTAACATCACTTATTTAAAGGATTTAGCAAAGCTCAGAAACTCGAGATGACTTCTCCAAATCCACATTGTTACTAAGTGGAATAGCTGGGATTTGAGCCCAGGCCGGCTTGGCTATCTCTCCAGATTGCCTTTAAACAAGATGTCTGTAATTTAGCAGATTGAAGGTTCAACGTGTGATTACAAGCATTCTTACTGGATCCATTCCTTCCCTACCTCCCTGAGCCAATGAAGAAAAATTCAACACGATTTCTGCTTGATTTCCTTGTGAAATGCTGCAAGATTCTATCTTCTCCACACACAGTTGGTGCCATGGAAAAGCAAGAAACCAGTTTCTTTCCCCTGTAGCGCAGCCTTAAAGTCTTGTTCTGAGCCTTTTCAAGGGCTGCGGGGTGATCTGAACTCCGACTTCTTTCCCTCCGCCCCATAACCACTGCTGGGGTTTCTATCTTCTTTGCTTTTGTCCAATTTCTTACGCTCCTCTTGGCTGAGGACACAACTCCCATCTCCCCCGTAGCTGTCTTGCCAGAGGTCTTCGGCAATACTGGCTCAGCTCCATTCCTGGGACAGCCTGTCCCGCCCCAGTGCAGTGCAGCTCCTGCCCTGCGCCTCCTTGCAGTTTCAGGAAGGGTGCTGAGTGGCTCCCGTGGGCCAGAACCGGTCTAAGTGCTGCACTGGGTGTGCAGAAGTGAATGAGACCACGGTGCCCTGGTGCAGAGTGACATGCACGCCAAGACAGGGAGGCAAGTGTCACAGCACAGGCGTGCGCGGATATCACCATGGTCCCAGTGAGACAGGCTCCTCCAGGGCTGAATGGGGGCTTGCAGGAGCCTTCGCAGAGAAGGTGAAGACTACCTGCCTTTGCAAGAATGTGTAGGAGTTTCCGTAATTTCCTACCAGCTGGGTTGCTATGGTTCTAGCTACAGTAGGCGAAGATGGAAACTTAGGAGAGGTGAGAAAGTGCACAGGGGCTGCTTCAGGCCTTTTCACGGCCTCCAACAGTCCTCTAGAGTGAAAGAAAATGTCTATTTTTGTCATTCTTCCACTTCCTTCTCTCTTTGCCTTTTTGTGAAGCTGCTGTGTGGATCATCACGCGTGTCACGACTTTCAAGGTAGTCTCTGCCTTAGCGCTGGGCTGGGTCGTCTTCAGTCTGTTCTCAAGATGCTTGTTTGCGGCGCCACCTGCTGGCCAGAGCTGGAAATTCAGAGGTTCGATCATCACTGGGCTCCTTTTGGTTTGACCTCCAGGTGTCCTAGAAAGAGCCCTGGAGGTGGTGAAGTTGGAAATGGTTTGTTTCTGATTCTCTGTGCATACTGTAGTGAAGGACTCTAAGAGCGGTAGAAACCGGCTACGACGGGCAATGGCTAAACCGAGGAGTCAGACCCCATTCCTCTGCGTTTATAAATAATCACAGTTGCTTGAGTGGAATCTGATGCAGCTGGTGACTCTCCTAATCTTTTGGACTGAGTGGCACTGCCCTCAGGCCCACGCCCACGGCAGCTTCAGAGCTCAAACACCCATCGCCTGTGCTGCCTCTCTGCTTCGACTTATGTTTCCTCCTCCCCTTCCTTTTTGAGACAGTCTCCCTATGTAGTTCAGGCTGGCCTTGGACTCATGGTGATCCTCCAGCCTCAGCCTCCTGAGTGCTGGGATGAGACGCATGCACCTTTAGTCCGGGCTCCTTTCATTCGTTTATTCATTTCGTGTCTCATTTTACTTCATCACAGAACCATGTCCTCGGGAAGCCAGGCTGCCAGGGGATGGGGACAAGGTCCCTGGCTTCTCGGTGCCTCACTACACAGCAGCAGCAGAGCTGACACTGACACAGCCCTGCTTGCAGTGGGGTCAGAACTCCCGGCAGAGGTGGGGCCTCAGCTCGCCACTCAGCTCCCAAATAGCACTTTTTGAGGGTCAGATTCAGTGGAGAGGTCCCTTGTCACTGCTAATAGAAATGCTTCCGGTGTTACTGCCTTAATCCCCAGTTTATTTATCAAATACCCTGGCCTTGCTGGATGTGGTGATGCATGCCTGTAATCCCAGCTTTTAGGAGGCTGAGGTAGGATGGCTATAAATCTGAGGTGAGCCTGGGCTCTATGGATACTTCAAAGCCAGTCTGAACTACCTAGTGAGATCCTGTCTCTAAAACCAAAAACAGAAACAAAAACAAAAAGCAAACAAAACCATACCATGGCCTTAAGAGATGCTTAGAACCAAACATCAGCACCTGAAGGACCCAGAATCACCATCTTATGAGCTATGATAAAACAAATTCAGTGATTTTTACCTTTCAAAAAAAATTTTGCTTTGGATACACATCTCTCATCATTCTTGCTACTTTCCAAAGCAGTTCTGGGAGTCCTCTTTTGTGAGTGTCTTTAGTTGTGCTGTTATAACTGCCTCTATGAACTGAATTGATTCAGAATGTTTACGGTACAGGGTCATTTTGACTTTGAGGAAGAACAAGAAGTCTCATGTTGCAAGGTGCAGTGAATCAGAGGCATGAGGGCACGAGCCTGCCCTTCCGCTGGATGGCGCTCGGCAGCAACATTCGCCATACATATATATATATATATATATTTTGGGGGGGATCACAGCTTCTAAAGACATGAAAGAGGACTTCCAGAACTGCTTCAGAAAGTGGCAAGGACAACCAGGCATGGTGGCTCATGTAATCCCAGCACTCAGGAACCTGAGGCATAAGGATTGCCATGAGTTTGAGGCCATCCTGGGCTACATCATAAGTTCAAGGTTAGCCTGAACTATGTAGCAAGACACTGTCTCAAAAAACAAACAAACAAAAAAAACACAACACAAACCCCACTCCCAAACCCCAAAAGCAACAAACAAACAAACAACTAAAAAGAAAAAAGAGTGGCAAGGACAATGGAATAAGTATTTGAAGAAAGCCAGAGCATTTGGGGAGGAATTCGTAGTAATGTACTTTTATTACAATAAATATTAAAAATTAAAACATTCACAGTGTATTTTGACCACGCCTTGCGTATGGTCCTTTCTGGTTTAGGGTTTCTTCTGGCCATGAGTCCCACATCTTTTAAATTTCTCGGATCTATTTTCTTTTTCTTTCTCTGGATTTTTTCTGGGTTGCCCACATTCTCCCCAACGTAACCCCAACTCCACATCTCAGGGAGGAGGTGTGGGGTGGGGAAGTGATGGGTCTCCTTCCTCACACTTGCCAGCCAGGCGCTTATGCCACTGACCTAAATCCCCAGCCAACGTTTTCAGTTCTTCAAAGGCGATTACACTAAATGGCCAGTTGCTGCTTGTGCTGCATAAGAAAACAAGGAAAATCTGGTACGGACGGATTATTTTAAGTATCAGAGAATTGAACCCTAGGCCTTTACACTGAAATCTATTACCAGCACTTTTATTTATCTTTTGAGACTTTTAATTATTTTTCATTGAGTCTTGCTAAATGACTAAGTTGTCCAGGCCGGGCTAAACCTTGGGATCCCACTGTTTCAGCCTCTGAGAATGCTAGGATTACAGGCCTGTGCCATCATGCTGGCTCTGATCATATCCCCATTTTATAGATAGCAATGCCAAGGCCTGGCAGCATGGTGTAACTTGCCCATATGTTTCCAGTAGTCAATAGCAAAGAAGAGGCCAGATGTGGTGGTGCATGCCTGTAATCCCAGCACTGGGGATGCTGAGGCAGGAAGAGTTCAGGGAGTTGGAGGCCAGCCTGGGCTACATAAGCAAATTCAAGGCCAGCTTGCACTACATGGTGAGACCCTGTCTCAGCCCCCCATGTCCCCAGATAGCAGAACAGAGTTTCAAAGTCACCTTTGATGTACTTGATAGCCCTCTGTATGTGATAATCCTACTACTGTCCCATCCTAAATAGAACACGTCCATCTAAGGATAAAGCCTGCACAAAGCCCAGACTTGAGAAAGGCTTTCTTGTTATTATTCCTGTTTGATTTTTTGTTCTCTATTGTTTATGGGCTGAGTCATGATAGTTGATGTGTTGAAGTCCTAACCCCAGCACCTCAAAATGACCGGATTTGGAGATAGGCCTCGGAGAGATAAACCCGAGGGTGCAGCCCTCATGCTGGAATTAGTGCCGTCGCAAGAGGGGACTCGGAGAACTTGTTTCCTTTTCCTATGCTCTGATGAGACCATGGTCACCTTGGAACTAGGAAGTGGGCTCTTACCAGGCACTAGATCAGCTGGGACCTGGATCTCAGGCTTTCCTTGGCTGGGCAGAACTCAGCTTTGTTGTTTAAGCCACACATAGAAAAGACAGCAGCCCTGCTGACACCAGGATTTTGGACATCCAGCCTCTAGCACTGTGTGTAAACCAGCCAGGCCATGCACTTCAGACCAATTCTGGCAAATTATAAGGGCACTTAGGGGATTACTGCTAGCATTGCCCCTGGAGTCAGCATAACAAGCTTCCAGAAAGAAGAAGCAGGCTCTTTGATCTTTCCTTGATAGAGCTATTGTCTTTGGGAGTTTTTTGTTTTTTTTTTTCTTTCTGTGTGCAAAGAGGAGAGACTGGAAAAACAGAAAGGGCCCTGGTCTTTTCTTTCCCATAGGGGTTTATGCAGCTCTACCATTTAAAACACTTGATGTAGCTGTCTTTGTTGGCACTCTGAATGTGAGACATTTCACACATTTAATCTGCAAAACAGTCTTCGAGGTGACTAATGTTATTCCCATTTTCAGAAGGGGAAACTGAGTCAGAAAAAAGGCCAAATAATCTGGGGCATTTCCCAGAGTAAGTGGCAGTTAAAGACCTGTGCTCTTTTTTTTTTTTTTTGAGACAGGGCCTCGCTATGCAGTTCAGGCTGGCCTTGAGCTCACTTTGTAGCCCAGGCTGGTCTCAAACTTGCAATGATCCTCCTGCCTCAGCCTCCCGAATGCTGGAATTACAGGAGTGCGCCACAACTGCTATGACTTTGACCGCTGTGATTTCCTGACCCCTTCCTTCTCTGCTGCTTCTCAGGCTTCCGGGTGGAGTGTGTGTGTGTGTGTGTGTGTGGTATTGGGGATTGAAATCAGGGCCTCCTCACTGAACTACATCCCCAACCCCTTTTAAATTTTTTACTTTGAGACAGGCTCTTGCGGAGTACTCCCCTCCCCCACCGGGCTTGACTTTGTGACCCTCTTGCCTCAGCCTCTCACATTGCTGAGGTTACGGGCAGGGGCCATGCCCGGTGCCCCAGCTGATTATTACAGATGGAGGAAAGGAGAGAAGGGCTGGGTCTTGGTGCTCACAGTGGGACCCGGAGAGCAGCAGCGGTTGTGGCCCGAGAGCCACTTGTTAGGATCTCTTGTTAGGTCAGCCTTACTCTGGACACACTGAACGAGGAGCAGCAAATGAACGAGTCAGATTCACTGCAAAATGAACACTGCACCTGGAGCTTGGACTGTTCTCCTTGCAATACCCCCTGTCTCATCCTCTGCCTCCTGCACGCAACAGGAGCCTAATCTCCAGGAAATCTTTCCTGAGTCAATTTTTATGTATCACTCATTTAAACTTTGTAACATCTCCTTCTCCCTGTGGTGTAGATGAGGAGACTGAGGTGCAGAGAGGTGAATAACTAGGTCCAGATTGACACTCCATGGGAATCACTCCGAAGTGATTCTCTCAAAAGCACCTGCTCTGAGGTCTGCATGAAGGATGCGCTGAGCCCAGTCTCTGCACTGGGCTCACCTGCACCTCCCAGGCAGGCAGAGTGCTGTGGGCTGTGCATGTCATAGGTAAATACAGGGGTGCGTCATCCAGCGTATCCATTTTTCTTCAAGATTCTTAGGGCCAAATGTGATTTTCTAGCAAGATCCACGGCTAGGTTAATGAGTGCAAATGCAACATTTTGTGTTTTTAAGATCAAAATGTGAAAAAGAGAAGGTAAAACTGAACTCATCCTCTGGGGAAGGGTTGCTTTCCTGAATCTGCCGGGATAATGCCTCTCAGGCATCCCCACGGGTTTGCACGAGCTGCGGCAGGGCCAGGTCCTCAGTGGGAGACCTGCGTGTCACAGCTACACATGTGCAGTGCTCCACTGCCACCATCTTCACAGCCTTCCACGCTTTAAACCAGACAGAGCTATGGGGACAGCACTTATTTTAATGAGTTCCTGAGATCTGCTCTTCATCGTACTGGTGCAGAAATCGAATTTTGTTAGCAACCCTGGAGTACACCTGACTATTTGAGCGTGGTGGTGCACGCCTGTAATCCCAGCACTCGGAGGCTGAGGCAGGAGGATTGTTGTGAGTTCGAGATCAGTCTGGGCTACAAAATGAGCTCAAGGCCAGCCTGAAATGTGTAGTGAGATCTTGTCTCAAAAAGACAAAAAAATTTTTTTAAAAAAAACAATGTTTTATCAGTATGTGTTTGTAGTGCATCCTGCCTACATTTATCTTAGGGGGTAGGTAGATGCACTTAATTCTTTTTATTCTCCTTTCCCTTTCCTCTGTCTGGATCTTCTTCCCATTTGCAAACCATCTCCCCTTTCTTGGTGGCCTATTCCAGCACAGCCCTGGTGGGCCGCTCTGTGGAGCCCTGAGCCTTGAGGGGGCGCGCTGAGCTTCGGTTCTAGGTCTAACCCTATGGGTCTGGCCAGAGCCTCGTCTTTCCACAGAAGCAAAAGGAATTTTGGAGAGAAGGAGGCGGGTGGGGGATGGGTAAACTGTGCTTGGGGAAATTGGATTTTCCACAGGTCTGGGCATGTGAGGCCTTGAAGAATGTCTTGGGGAAATAGTTGGGATAAATTTTTTAAAATTTCTCAATATCTACAGTTGAATACAGTAATAAGTGTGATGTATAAAGATTAAATGTGCATATTGTAAAAATTGCAAGTATTGGATAAAGTGTAGCTTGGAAAGTGAAATTTCCCTGGGTCATTCTCTACCACCACCTACTTCCCCGCCAAGGTAAAAAATATGCAGTTAAGGGTTCAGAGTATTTGCAGTAACTGTATTAACTAACACAGTTAAATAAATATGTGCACAAGAACATACAGGATTAAATAATTACATATGTGCACAAGAAGACACACATAAATATCTTTTGTATAAATACAAGCGCTGACATATAAATTCACCAAAATAACACAGGCCACAAAGCAAACTGGAAAGCTTGTGTCATGCAGCCCTGGGCATTCTCTTCTCAATAAAGAAAAGATACTTAATCTGAAATTCTTGATCTGAGTGTGGAAACAAAACAGAGTGAATGAGTTAACCTTTTCTAATTAATGCCCCTTAAGTAAGAGGGTGCCCCTGGCACCCCCATGAGAATCAGGGAGTAGAACCTCAGGGATCACATTTTGGGTACAGTTGATCTTCTGTATGCCATTTTGAGGTTGCCTTATTACATATATTTTATAATCATTACATATATTTATACATATTACATATATTTTATTACATATTATTACAGATATTTTATAATTTTTAATTATAATTATTATATATATTTTATAATGTTTTAAAAATTCCTTACATTTAGGTAAGAGAAAATTAAGAGTTTTTAAAGAAATCTACCTATGAGTTCTTTAAAAAGATATGTCATGAGCGGTTTGATTACAACTATCTTACTAAGTTCTTGCACATTTACAAAGAGTGGAGAAAAGGGCAAATTTCAAGAGCAGTTATTAAAAATAAATTGACAGGCCCAAATCCTATTCATATTAATGAATCTAAGAGTAAACCCTGTTATCAGCTATGAGTGTAAATATAGAAGGTGTTTCTTTAAAAAATCGTTATTCCTGGGTCTTTCATGTATATAAACCTAAAAATGTGGGCTCTGATTACTTGTAGGCACATTAATACAGAAATGGTGACAGATGGTTCCTCTGGCACCGAAGTGTTTTTCACCTCATCCACTAGAGGGTACCTGAGAGTTAGCCAACTAAAGCACTCAGGAAATTAAATTTAAAAATCGGAGCTAGAGACCACTTACCTAAAGTGACAGAGACACCCACACTGCTGGTACATTATTAACAAATTAAATTTCTTAAGAGACAGCCATAACCCCCAAACTCCAAATCTCAGCATCCTGATGCTCTTCCGTTTGCATACTGAGACCCACTTTTGAAAAATATTTGTATCTTGCCTAGATAGGGAGTAAGGGACATGTTACAAAATAGTAAATGTTAATTTTTTTTTTTAGTGAAAATTGTGATGTGTAAGTTTACTGGAGAAGGTTGGTAATTTTATTAGCATAGTCCCTAAACTGTTTCTCTATTTTGTGTAATTGGAATGCTACTTAATTGGGTTCACTCAGAACAATCTCATGAAAGATACAAAATGATATCGTTCTTTCATTAGGTTTGTCTTCTACTTCCCCCACTTCACGTTCCAGTAAGAGCCAATTACTGTACTGCACATTGAAACTAAAAACTGGACATAGTCCAAATAACCAATAGTAGGAAACAGAAAAGCCAATGGTGGTGTGTTATGACACTGGATATTTATGGTAATCTCTTAATTGTAGTATGTATAAATTGCAATGTTAATGCAATAGCATTAGGGATGATTTACACAAATGTGTCAACTGCCTAATAATCATTTTTTGTGCTATGTGGGTTAGCACAGGAAAAATTCTGGTTTGTAAGAAGTATATGATTTGGTGAGCATGGAATGTATGAAGAGAGCCATGATCAAATACTTAGAGGGTAAGGATTATGGGCATGAGCTTTGGAGTGAGAAATTCAGATGCTCCCAAGCTTTTGTTGTGTGACCTTAAACAAATTATTTTACCTGTCTCTCAGCCTTGGTTTTGTCAACTGTAAAATGGGTGCGAGTGCTAATTGTGACATGTAACATCAACTTGGCTGAATAAGAACTCTCTAGTATATTAGTAAAGTTCTGGGTGTGTCCGTGGATGAATATCACGTAGGCCAGCAAACTGAGGGGGAAAATGCACTCTGGATGTGAGTGGCAACAACCAATAGGCTTGTGGCCTAGATGGAATTAAAAGGTAAAAAAAAAAAGCTCTTTTTGGAAGAGCTCCAGTCTTTGCCATTGCCTTTAAACACTGGACCTCAGTTTCTTCAGTCTTCTAATGCAGATGCTTCAAATTTCCAATGGAGACTCGCACTGGGGACTCTATAGTGAGCTTCCGGGCCTTTGACCTTTGACTGCTATTGGAACTTCCGGCTTCCATCACACAGGGAGCCATTTTGGATTTTCCCGCCTCTGATCCCACAGACAACCACTGTGACTCTCCCCACTGTTCCTGTCAGCCTACCTAATACATTTGTTTGTATATTATATACTTATATTTCATATTGCTTCTGTTCCTCTAGAGAACTTTAACTAATACAATGGGGGATAATCATGTATGTTCATTCCACTGTAAAGATTGGGTGAGGTGATGAACATAACATGCCTCAGACCTGGTGCCAAGTATGGAGTCTCATCCATGATAGAAACAGAGGTGATCTGTGCCTTTCTGCTTTCTTTGTGTAGCAGAGGACAGGCTGCAGTTCATTGCTTGAGACCATGCATGACAGACCATCTCAGCCAGCCACCACCAGGACGAAATAGAAACACTCTTCTAGGGCCAGACAATTCTCTGGTCTGGCAAGCTTCAGTCAAATCCTGACAGTCTGGTTTTTTGGATAGTCTAGTGGTTTCTGGCTGCCCGGCATGTGGAAAATCACTGAGAATGAATCCTGTCTCCCTTAGACAGCTCGAGCTCCTGTTTTTGCTTTAGCTGCTTCAAGGCACAGTGGTCAGAGTGACCCTTTTCCAGGGGAGGCTTCTGATAGTTTAGAGCACAATGTATACTTCTGCTCCAGTGTGGGCTAGGTGACCTCAGATAATTCTCTTCACTGAGAAATAGGCTTGGGGTCTGGATGACAGAGGAAGTGTCTCTCAAGTGAAGCTGTGAGGAGTGTTGAGGTCCAAGGAAACTGCTGAGCCAAGAGTCAAAGGGGAGCTGAGATCAGACACCAGACAGTTTCACAAATAGGGGAAGATCCAAACAGGTTGTGAAGCCAAGGTGGGCAGAAACCATGTTGAAATTCAAAAGTGCAGAGCAGGGAGAGGAAACTGAGAAGATGAGTGCACAGGACAGGAAGAGCCTGCGATTCCCTGACTTCCTAATATGGGAAGCTTCTACTCCAATGTGACCAGATGGATAAGTAAACTAATTTCACATGTTGGCAAGTGCTGTTAAGAAAGACAGCATAGGATAATGTGAAAGAGAGCTTCTGGGAAGGCTGTTTTAGCCAAGGTGGTGCTCTAGACAGGAAAAGCAGCAAGGACAAAGGCCCTTAGCCAGAGTGACAGAAGGTGGCCTTGGTAGCTGGAGTACAGAGAATGAAGTGAGACATGCAAGGAAATGAGTGTAGAGAAGTAGGTGGGGACCATATCACACGGGATCTTACACTTGTAAGCCTTGATAAAGGGTTTGTGTTTTATCAACACATTGGGAAGTTATCAGAGGTTTTAAATTGAGAAGGGGCTTGGCATGGTCTACAGTAGACTTCAGAGTGGTCACTATGGTTGCTTTGTAGAGTATGGACTATAGTAAAATGAGAGCCATGGCTGTGAGACCAGTGCAGGTATTGTTGATCTAGGTCAGGGAATAAATAAATGGTGGTTGTTAGGGAAGAGATGGAAACCATGTCACAGGAGGAAGTTAGGCTCAAGATTTCTTATAGAGATTTATCTTCAAGATTCACTGGTGCATTGGAATTAGGACGTACAGGGGGCAAAAAATTCAAGGTGACTCTTGTTACTTGGTCCTGAGCGAATGTATCGGGATAGTGCTGATACATTTTCTTAGGTGGCTAAGGATTGAAGGAGCATGGATTTGGGAGAGAGACAATGCTCCTTCTCTGGGTCTGCTGAGTTTGAGGTGCCTGTTAGCCACTGTAAGTGGAGGTGTCAGGGAGACAGCAGTGTCTGAATCTGGACTTGGGGAGGAGATCTGGGCTATAGCGGTGCATTCGAGAGGCACCTGTAATTAGATAAATGGTTTTTAAACCACCGGAGCTGGGCTGGGTGAAATTCTCTAGGGAGTAGGGTTGCAAGAGAAGAGCTTTGAGGGTGGGGACTGGGACCCTCCAGTATTTGGAAGCCTGGCAGTGAATGAGGAGGAGGAGGAGGCCAGGGGACAGACAGTGTGCTGTTGAGTAAGACAGGAACAGATCAAGCAAGTGCAACATCATGACATCCTCAAGGGGAGCATGTTTCATGAAGAAGGAAAAAGCCTGAGGTGGGGAATGCTAATGTGTCCAGAAAGAAGAAGACAGAGAAGTGATCACTGGCACCTTGAGAGCAAGTATTTTAGTGGGACGAGAATGCATAGGGCCACAAAAATCAGATCCCAGTGGGGTGAGAAAAGAAGAAGGATGGGAAAAAGAGCTCTTCTAAAGCCTTCCCATGGAAAGGGGCAGAGAAGGGGGCAGAGAGACGGTTCCTAGAATTTTAAAAAGATGGCCGGGGACACAGAACAATAAGCCGGAGGAGAGGAGTTGATGCTACAGAGAAAAGAAAATAAACTGTATACACGAAACCCTGGAGAACATGGTGGCAGATGGGGTCCTCCTGCCACTTCTCCATCGTGTCAGGAGGGAGTATGAAGAGTGTGACAAACGCAGGATCTTCATTGCTGCGGTCTTGTGGGTCCCTAGACAATTCCAGTCCTGTAACAGGGAGAAGATACTGGTTATAATTTATAGGGACTTTGGGGTCAAATTAGACACAATTTCCCATCAACTGATCTAGCAAAAAATCGGAGTCCAATACCCATGACTCCTTTCCAGTCTTAGGATTGCCCTTTGGCCTCTCTGGCTGACTTTTGCCAGAACAGCCTTGGTCCTGAGTGTCTGTGCTCTGATTTCTGTCTAGATTGACTCCTAAGGCCTCATGGGATCCAAGGTGGAATCTTTGGAAAGTGCCTGGCTTGTAGGGGCACCGTAATTAACTTGCTGTTAGGTTGGACCTGGCCCTAAGGTCAGTCATGTGGTGTGACCGGGAAGAGTCTCTCTCCCTTCCTGGCTCCTCCCTTGATCCTCTCTGCTTCTCCACCGCCGTGTTGGGAACTGCTGTTCTCCGCTCTCCTCTGCTACAGTGCTCTGCCTTGGATTGGAGCCAGCTGACTATGGACTGAAAGCTATAAATTGTGAACCAAAACAAACCTTTTGTCCTTTAGGTTGAGAGTGAAAGGCATTGTGTCCCAGTGATGAGAAAAGAGATAAAGACAGTCTGCTTATTCAGATTTCCAGATAGATACAGAACAAGCTAAAATCTTGAAGGGATGTGATTTGGCACTGTCAAGATGGGATTTCTGGTACACATTCCATTCTATCTTGGCACAAAATGAGGAAATTACCTAGAGTTTCATAAAAGGTAAAGGAGGAAAAGTAGGATGACTTCAATAGCATTTCAGTTAGATGGATTGTGCTGGCTATTTATTTATTTTGGTATTGGGGATCAAACACACAACCTCAGTCTTGCCAGGCAGGCATTTGTGTCACTGAGCTATATCCTCAGCCTCTATGTGCTGGTTATTTAAAGATATAACTTAGAAATAAAAGAAAATTATAACAGCTACAGTTTTTATAAATGAATGCCTAACCATGGACTGGAGGTTTTATAAATGAATGAAACAGTTATTAACATAGTTTTTTTTTCTTCCTGATATGCATATTATATATTATAGTTATTATTTTAATTAGTACTAATATTAGTATTTAGGATCTTTCTATGTAGTTCAGGCTGGCCTCAAACTTGTGGTGATCCACCTGCCTTAGCCTCCCAAGTGCTGAGATTATAGGTATGTGCCTTTAGATCCAGCTCGGCTATGCATTTTAAGAAAAGATTTGGAAAAAAAATTAAAAAAAGGATTTTGGTTCTGGCAATGATTCATGTAGGCCTTTAGATATGATATGATTACAGGAATATATCTTTACTTCTCTGCAAACAAGACATGAGTGTCACTATGTTTTGCAGATGATGAGGTTCAAGTTTAGAGGACGCTATGGTTTGGGTCTGGAAACTTCCCCAAAGGTCCATGTATTAAAGGCTCGGTGTGTAGCTTGGTGCCCTTGGGAGATGGGGGAAACTTCAAGAGGTGGGAGGCTAAAGGAGTCTCCTGGTCACTGGGATATGCGCTTAAGGGGGACAGTGCAACTTCAGCCCTTGATTTTTCTTTTGCTTTCTATCCATGAGATGAAGACTCTGCTCCATCATGCACTCTCTCCATGGTGTGCTGCCTCACTGCAGTCCCAAGAGCAGCAGGGCCAACGGACCAGGGCTTGACACCTCAAAACCTGTTCTCTTTATGTGTCTATATTCATCTCAGGTATTTGTTACAGTAATAAAAAGCTGACTAAAGCAGAGCCTATATACACGGTCCAAATGAGTCATGAAGACCCAATTTGAATCCAGGACCATCTAACTCCAAAACTCATGCTGGAACCACTCTCCATGAATCATGCAGGCGTGGCACTGTGGATAAGGGAGTGGACCATGGTGACAGGGGACTTGGATTTGAATCTGCTCCACCATTTCCTAGCTGTGCAATCTTGGACTGGCTACTCAAGGGTGAGGAGCCTGTGTTTTTCCTTCTATAAATCAGGGGGTGAGGGTAGCACTTCTGTCAGGGTTTGCTTGGAGGATTATGTGAGGTAATATATATGAGCTGCGATGCATGGAGCTGGTGAATGAAGGGACTCAATAAATGTTAAGTTATTATTCTAATATACCACGCTGGCTTCTGAGAGAGGTACTTTGACATTCGCCTGAGCCAGTCTCACTTCTCGCACCAGAAACATATATCCTGTCTTGGAAATGTCTCCCATAATGGATTGTGCCCGCTTAACTCACCCTGGACAGTGCTCGAACACCAGGCATCTGAGAAACGCTTTAGATGATGCTATTACCCAACTGCATGAGTGGGTTTGATAGCTTTTCCAAAGGGCTGATATTTTGGTTGTGCAACTGTAACTGTTTCATAGCAATAGAAAAGATTTATTTTGGGGACCGCAATCAACCTTCAGCCCCATTTCTCAAACCCCAGCTACATCACAAGATGTCAAAGTCTTGCAGTATTAATGTTTGGTCAAAGGTGCTGGTGGCATTTTGCAGATGTAATGAAGAACACGGATTGTCTAAGATTGCTTTGTGATGCCTTCTGCCCCCAGCTTCGCTCACTTTTTAAGATCCAGCTGCCAGGGGAAGTCAGCTGCAAGCTCACCTAGGAGGCAGCAGAAGGACAAATAACTTGCTTCGTGGACCTTGCAGGACCCTGGGACCTTGGAGTGGAGGTAAAAGGAGCCACAGGGTGAAGGGAAGGGCCGAATAACCACTTCTTGGACTCAAGGAGGACAAAAGAAAAGGCCCATTCATCAGTTTCACAGTTTAAACCTAATGAAGCAGTGTTTGAAGGTGGGTGATTGCCTGATTCCCACCAAGGAAGCAGGCACGGGGGTGGGAAGGGCAGAGGAAAAGGTGGAATTTTCTATTAGAGAGTCCCTGAAAGAAGCAAAGAAATCCGTCGCTTTTAACTGGTTGCTGAGACCTGAATGCTGAAGAATTGTGTGCTTGCTTCAGCTGGGTCTGCCTAACTGGTTTGTCCTCACACTGAAGAAACCGAGTCAGGTGGATCTGTTTTTATAACAGCTACTTCCTGTGCCCTGGAGCTCTGCACCCCTGTTCTCCAGGAAATCTTGGGGGCTTGAGATGTGGGGATACAGGACTCAAGCTTATGCACCTGCACTGATGCCTTAGGCGAGTTACCCAGCCTCAGTCTTTTCACCTGTAGAATGGAATTAATGAAAGAATTAATATGGATAAAATAATGCATGATGGAAAATAACAATAGCTTCTAAGCCAGAGCTGACAATAGCCACTCCTGCCTTTTCGAGGAGGCAGTCAGGCTTGACAGCAGCATGGAGACACACACTTGCTGCGTGCCCTTCCCCAGGGAAGGGTGGAAAGGTGTAGGGTGGGGGAGCCAGCGTGGGCCTAGGCACAAGCTTAGGTGTTGCTTATTAAAAGGGCCCTTCAATGGCGTTTGGCTTTATTAAGCAGGGACTGGATCTGAACATGCATGAAGGGGCCAGAGAGGACTGAATTTCTCCACTCAATAAGACAGGAGCATGAGATAGAGTTGGGGGTTTCTGGTGGTTAGTGAGGAAAGGGAAAGAGACCGGCCCGGGTAGTAGTGTAGGAAAGCCCGGCCCTTACCTGTTCATATGTTTATATCAAAGTGTTTACAATAGGTCTCAGCTCCAGGACCACTGAAGAAATGGCAGAGTGGTCCCCCAGCAGCAAGGCCACCTTGCTGTTGCCTTCTTGTCTCTTTCCCTGCAGGAATAGCATCACCTCTGTGTGTGTGTGTGTGTGTGTGTGTGTGTGTGTTTGCTGGAGGAGAGCAAGGAGGATAGTAACGTAACAAGCAGCTTCTGTCGCTATTGGGTCTACTTCTCTGTTCTTCAATTCTTTTCCCATCTTTACATTGGGGTAAGCCAGGCATGGACACACACCTATGATACCAGCGCTTGGGTGGCTGAGGCGGGAGGATCGCTGCAAATTTGCGCCCAGTCTGGGTTACATGGTGAGATCTTGTGTCAAACAAAACAGTAAAAAATGGGGGCAGAAAATCCTACTTTACCTCATTGTGTTTATGTGGAGTTTAGATACCTTTCACTAAATGTTACCTGTAAGGAGTGCTTTATAATAATAGTTAACAAAGATGGTAGATTGTCTCACAACATATATTTTGTGGTTACATCTTACATGTATGTTCACTGCTGAAAATTTGAAAAACATAAAATACAAAAAAACAACTACTTCAGCAAAAAGGTCACCAGTATGAACATTTCAGTTTGTGCCTCTTTTTCCCTTCCCAAATGTACATCTTTTTTTTCTAAATTCACTTTTTATTGAATATAATTGATAAATAAGTTATCTATATTTAAGATGTACAAGATCATGGTTTGAGATACACAGACATTGTGAATGATTACTACAACCAAGCTAATTAACATATCCATTACCTCATATACTTATAGCAATTTTTAACTTCTTCCAGTTAGAAACATTTTATAATAGCACACACGCACATACACAGCCTGTTTGCCAGCATGGTGGTGTGTGCTTGTAATCCTAGCACTCAGGAGACTGAGGCAGGAGGATTGCCACAAGTTCAACGCTAGCCTGGGCTACATAGTGAGTTCAAGTCCAGCCTGGACTACTATATATAGAGAGACTTGTCTCATGAAACAAAACAAAACAAAACAAAACAAAATAAAGCAAAACCCAAAAAACAAACAAACAAAAAAATGTGCTCATCATTTTATTTCCAGAAACAGACTAAAACAATTTGATGAACACCATTCTAGACAACTACTTGATGTCTCTATACACCAATACACTTCTTAAAATAAAAAATTGGCAGTGCCATATGCGCTGTTTCTTGACTTGCTACTTAATAGAGCGTAGTGATACCTTTTCACCTCAATAAATTCATGCCAACATCATGATCTTTTAAGCATATAATTAATAATTCTGTTTTCCATCCCCCTTCCTTCCCCAAATGTGTATAATCTTTATTCTTTCAAAATAGGCTACTGTTCTATAATGTGCTTCAAAAACTTTTTTTTTTTTTTTACAAAAAAAGTTTTTCTTAGCAATAGACTGTGAATCTTTCCCTGTGAAAGACTTGCTTCTTAAGACAGACATTCTGGGTGCAAGCCCAGCACTCGGGAGGCTGATGCAGGAGGACTGCAAAGAGTTGGAGGTCAGCCTGGCCTCCATGGTGAGTTCAGGGCCAGCCTAAATTACAGAGCCAGACCCTGTCTCCAACAACGACGACAACAGCAACAACATAGATACACAGGCTGGTGGAAGCAGCTAAGACTGGGCTGACTGATTCATTCTTATTCTAGAAAGGAAGAGAGAGAGAGAGAGAGAGAGAGAGAGAGAGAGAGAGAGAGAGAGAGAGAGAGAGAGAGAGAGAGAGAGAGAGAGAGAGAGTTTGTGGTTTGTGGCGGTGGCAGCAGGACTCCCATAGCTGTCCAAATCCGGGAAACACTGCACATTGCGCTTCACTCTCGGAAAATTAACAGCGCGCGTCAGCATGCGCAAAGCTCTCAGGGGTCTCTCCATAAAGCACGCGCTTGACTTGGATTAGATCAATGTTCTCTAGCCTAATTGATCACCGGGGAGCGTTCATTCGCTTCACTGCCAGCAACCTCGCAGGACTCCTTGGGTGGGAGCTTTTGCGGCTGTGGGTGCCTTCCGAGCCCAGCGTGGGTATTGCTCGTTTTTTGTTTTTTTGTTTTTTTCCTCCAAGATGCTTTACAGTTGTGTTTTTAAGAAATTATGAAAAGTGGGTCAGGATCGATGGCTCCACTTTCCAGCCCACAGCCGCGCGCGCCAGCCGCGGTGAGGGAGGGGTCGCTCCCGCGACGCTAATTGGCCCCTTTGGGGACGCGCCTGTGAACTCGGCCTCCTTCGCCCGGGAGCTGGGAAATGGTTTTCTCACCCGGCTGCTCCTGCTGGCCTCCAGGTGGCGATGTCGCTTTGTCGACCTCCCCAGCGCCTGGCTGACCTGCCAGTGGAAAGACTGAACCCTAGGAGCTGCAAATTCAGCTTCGGAGGCCCAGCTAGGCGTCCAGACACAGGCTTTATTTTTATTTTGATCGTTATTTTGATCGTTTTATTTGATCGTTTTTTGAGACAAGATTTCACCATGTAGTTCAGGAGAGCCTTGAATTCACTGTGGAGCCCAGGCTGGCCTTGAATTTGCAGCGATCCTCCTGCCTCAGCCTCCTAAAGTGCTGGGACTAAGGTGTGGGCCACCACTCCCGGTTGACACAGGCTTTAGAGAATCTCGATGAACCAGTGAGCCAAGAATAAATATTGCTTGACTGTACTGCGTATCAGCCATAGGATTGCTATTAGACCATGATTTTTAGTCATGATTTCTTTTAATCCTCTGGACAGACCATGAGGGAGGTCCTGCAGTTAGGGGTAGCAGAATTTGAAGGCTGGTTCCTAGGCCAGCTTTTGTGTCTGAATGTGTTACTGAACTAAAATGAGAAGGTATCTACCAAGGATGAATAAAACATAAAGTGTTTATTCATCTGTATCTAGGTACATGTCTGTTTTTCATTTTGTTAGTACAGGATGGGTTAACAGTAATGGAATTAATTCTAGAGGTTTCTTTTTGTTTGTTTTTTGAGACAGGGTCTCACTATATAGTTAGGGCTGGCTTTGGACTCACTATGTAGCCTAAGCTGGCCTCAAACTCTTTGTAATCCTTCCACCTCAGTCTCCCTAGTGCTGGGTTACACGCATGCACCGACCTCCCTGGCCCATGCATTTCTTGAGGGAAGCAACTGTGTCCTGTCTGTATTCACAGGTTCTAGCAAAGCACGTGTTACATAGGAAGTTGTTGGTAAAGTTTACACAAGTGCGGGAGGGGGGAGGAAAGGTGTGTCCTGCAGAACAGAGGTCAGAGCATGAGCTGAAGGAGGAACGGAGGGAGCTTAGGCTACACTAGAAGAGAGAAGCCTTGAGCTAGATGTGAAACATATTTTTAGACATGCAAAAAGCTGTCGCATGCATGAGCTCATAGGACGTTTTGTGTTCTCAGGTAGGAGGAAGACTGGGAGTGGGGAGCCAGTCCCTGGAGCAAAAAAGAAACAGAGGGCTGTCTAAAAGCAAACAGTTACTTTTTTAGGGCTATGAACTTTCCCCTCTTTTGAGCCAGAAGTGGGGTGGCCACCTGGTGGGCACGGAGGGGAGGGCTTCTTCACAGGACGTCTGCCTCACTGCCCCTCTGTGCCAGCAGCCAGAACAGTGTGGGCCACCCAGGAGGCCCTTAAATATTTGTTAAACAAATGCATGACTGTCTTCTACTAACTGGAGATTCACTTAGCAAACATTTATTAAAAGTTTCTCAGGGTTATTTCTGTGTGAAAAGGTTGACTCAGTCTCCATCAAAGGGGAGTAAGTTGCACTGGTTGGAAGCATGAGATGGAGCCCGTCTGGGCTTGAAAACCAGCTCTGCCTATCGCTCTCTTTTGTTGTGGCTCAGTTACTTCACCTGTAAAATGGGGATGAAATAACCCCTGCGTCAAAGAATTATTTTGACAATTTAATGAATTAATATGTGGCATTAGCTGCTCAAGTGTCACCAGTGATTCCGATGGTACACAGAGCTCAGCAGGACCTACAGACAAGTTCCTGTTATGCGATGGGTGTTCTGCTAGATAGGTCTAGACTGGACTATGTCAGCACCTGGGCAGGCTCATAAGTAGACGCCCTATCAAATTGATGTGCCCTCAATGTTTATTCAGCTTTCCTTAAAGGAGAGGCACCCCCAGGGCTTGGCTGACCGTGTTTCTCCAGCCTTCCCAGTTGTCAGAGTGGTGTATAGCAAATGTTAGGCCCTGTTCTGGAGGGAAGGGTAGAGAAAGGGGTTGCCAGTGTCACCCAGAGTCCTGATTGATTCTACTCTGGCTCTAGACTTGTGGTCCCCACTGGGCCAAAGGAAGAGCCATGGTTAACCAGACGTGATGGACGTGGGGGCAGTTTACTAACCATGCCATGTTTCCCAAGCCTGCCCCTTGGGGGATGTGTCCTGCACCCCGAGGGACTTAGCAAAGCACTGTTTCTAACCACACAGCGAAGGGCCCTGAGCAGAGACGAGGCGATAGAAGCGTTCTGGTCTCCTTACATTTCCTGTGAGTTTTGCAGCAATCTGCTCCAGGTGGTCCACAACCTGGTCACCCAGTAATCACGCTCTGCTGAGGGAGCTGCACAGGAGGCCCTGTGGTTGTCTCAGAGGATAGCTGGCCTGCCTGGAGAGACGGGGGCTGACAAGGATGGGCAGGAGTTCCTGATGCACAGAGGTGGTCGGTGGAAGGACATAGGCAGAGGCCTGGGGTCAGGGAGAGCCTGCTGCAGGCAGGGACCGGGGGCTTTGCGGCTGGTGCACAGCGGGTGGGTGTGCTGCTGGAGGGACAGGCACAGAAGAGGCTGGAGGGGGCTGGGGGTCAGGGTGACCAAGGGCCTTAGAGGTTGTGTCAGCTGTTGGTGACGACAGCGAATCTCTGAAGAACAGTAAGGAAGATGGTGACATGAGCCGGATTGCATTAGAATGCTTTACGAATGCCCTGTTATAAATATTAAACGCTTTGTCACTCAGTTAGAGAAATTTCTTTCTGGTTTGATCTTGCTATACCTGATTGAATGGACAACTTTTGTGAAGATAGCAAGATACACTATGGTAGCTGTTGTTATCCCGGTATCCGGCTCAGAAGTTCTGTACCAATTTCACTGCATTGTCTTGATTGTCTTTGTTCTGTCTTGTTTTGTTGTATTTTATTATCTTTAAAATAAAAAAAAAAAGAAATTTCAGTACCAAGGATTGAATCTTCAGGCTGAGCTCTATTCCTAGTCCTTTTAGACATTTTGATTTATTTGTTTCATTGCTGTTTTGGAGACAGGGTTTCTCTAAGTTGTTAAGTTGCCCAGGCTGAGCTTAATCTTGCCATCCACCTGCCTCAGCCTCCCAGGTTGCTGGGATTACAAGCATGCCCCTCTCCACTCTTGCTTTTTCTCTTTGGTGCACGCTCAGCAAGCCCTCTACCACTGAGCTACATCCACACCCGGAGCAGGTTAGCATAGGCCCCGGCAGCCCCAGAAAGGGAGCATTGTTTAAAGACCCTCCCTCCTTGGCTGAGACCTGAGTTAGACTCTTCTATGACTGAGGCCTCCGAGGGAACACTGACAGCCTGAAAGGAACAACAAAGACATTTCTGAGACCTTGACATCCCAGAGCAATCGGTGGGAGAAATTGCCATGAGCTTCCTATTCATCATTCCCTGAACCCCAGGGGTGATTCTTGTGTGCATAGAAATATATCCAAACTTGAGCTTTGCACAGTTTTTTTTGTGATACTGGTCACCTTCTCCCCCGAATGCATAACACTGTCTTTCTCTCTCTCTCTCCAATAAATTTTCTCTAGATTTCTTTTATTTTTAAACATGCTTGCAGTACATAATGCTTACACTCCTCACGGGGTGGGGGGAGTTGGTACATGGACAGAGTACAAATTCACTGTTTTCTTCGCTCCCTCGTCTCCTGGTCCCTTAGCTCTGCATGGCCAGAAAGAAAAGAGCACCCCTGGCCGGAAAAGGGGTGAGGAGGGATGGGGTGTGTGTTTGTGTACACATGTAAGTGTACACGTAGTGTGCACACCCAACCCCAGGGTGCTGGTGAGGGGAGAGGCTGCAAGGAAAAAGGGAGAGTGGTTGGGGGGGCGCTGCTGTATGAGGAGGTGCCCCTCCCCTAAAGAAGCTGCAGCCTCGTGCATGGTGAGGGTCAAGGGCATGGCTGTGGGCTGGAAGCGGAAGGCTGTATGTGCTGGATTTCCTGACTCTTATGACAATGTGTACAAAGCATTAATCTAAAAGCAAAATGGCAAGAAAGTTGCACACAGTACCCTAACCCTTTTCTCTGGACCCTCTTTCTAGTATGGCTTTCACAATGCCTCTGTTTTTCCTTTCTTTCTTGCTAGGTATTTATCTTTATTAATTTTTTTTTTTTTGAGACAGGGTCTTGTTATGTGCTGCAGGCTGTCCTTGAACTCTCTTTGTAGCCCAGGCTGGTCTTGAACTCGCAGCAATCTTCCTGCCTCAGCCTCCCAAGTGCCGGGATTATGGGTGTGCGCCACCACACACGGTTCAGCCTTCTTTTTAAAGCCTCCCTATGAGCAGCGGGCAGGGAAGGGCGGAGTTTGGTGGCGGAGCGAGCTGCCCTGCCTTGCAGCATGCGCGCTCGCCAGGCCGTCTGGCTTTACTTTCGAGCCATGTTTATTCCGTTGGAAGGGGGCATGAGTGCACCTACCTCGCAGGGCCACGGTGAGGATTCAGAGTGGGTCTGCCCATTTGTACCCAGCTTTGCTTCTGCTGTTGACGCAGGGTGGTGAAGGGTTCGCCCGTTCTCTCAGGCTGAAGCTCCCTGATTCCCCATTTCCTTTCGTCTTTTCCGTCCATTCCATCCCCCACCAGGTGGGGGAGCCCCTGTCTTCTGTTGCCTCGTCGGCTGCGGTGGCTTCTTAATGGACTGCCCTATTTGCACTTTCCTCTTTCAGGAGCTTTTTTCTATTTTTTCTGTAGAGTAACAAGATGTTGTTGGCTATTTTTATGAGGTGTGATTGCAAACCTAGGATAAAATGTCTCAATTAAAAAATTATTACAGTAAAAGACACGTTGTCATCCACCCCTCTCAAAAAATCCTCCTTTCTTTGAGCATACTTAGTCCATCATCCTGGTCACATTTTTCTTTTTTTGAGACAGGGTCTCAATCAATAGATCAGGTTGACCTTGAACTGACTGTGTAGCCCAGGCTGGCTTTGAACTCATGACGACCCTCCTGCCTCAGCCTCCCAAGTGCTCTGGCCACTTTCTGAAGCAGTTCTGGAAGTTCTTCATGAGCATCTTTATGAGGTATGATTAAAAATACAATGAATCCTGCTGCCAAGTTCCATCCAGGAGGAAGGGGAGACTAAAAACTTTACAGTGTGTCCTCGTCTGTTTTACTCACCGGATCTGGCACTGTGAGACTTCTGGCTCTTCTCCAAAGTCAAAATGACCACGAAGGGGAAATGTTTTGAATCCATTCAGGACACAAAGGCAGCCATGACAGCACCACTGAAGAATGATGGGGTAAGCATTTTTGAAGTAGGTGGGATGTTTTGAGAGAAATTAATCACCATGTGTTTTACTATTACAACAAAATGCATCCATTTAAAATGTGTGATTTAGCGGTTTTTAACATACTTATGGCTGCACAACCACCATGGCTACTCATTTTATAACATTATAATCATCCTCAAAAGAAAGCCCATACCAGTTAGTGATCACTCCCTGCCTTCCCTCTGCCCTCAGCAACTGGCAACCACTAATCTACTTTGTGTCTCAATGGATTTGGCTACTGTGGACATTTCATATAAGTGGAATAAAACCACAAGTGATTTTGTGTCTGCTTCATTCACCTAGCACAGTGTTTTCAAGCTCAGTCCATATTGTAGCTGTGTATTTAATTTGTTCATGGTCATCTAATATTCTACGGTGTGGCTAGAACACGTTTTGTTTGTCCATTTATCAGCCGATGGACACTTGAGGTTTCTTCTACTTTTTGGGTATATGAACAATGCTGCTATACATATTTGTGCACAAGTTTTCATGTGGACATGAATTTCTAACACTCCTGTTTTTATACTTAGGAATGGAATTGCTGGGCTGTATGATAATACTGTGATAACATTTAAAATTAAAAAAAAATTTTGGTCTTTTTGAGATAGGGTCTCACTATGCCATTGAGGCTGGCCTTAGTTCACTTTGTACCTCAGGCTGTTCTGGAACTCACAAGGATCCTCCTGCCTCAGCCTCTTAAACGCTGGGATTATGGGTGTTTGCCTCCATGTCTGGCCATTTTCAACCCCCTTTCCCTCCCCATTTTGAGCTGCATCCCGGCCCCCTGTATTTTACTTTGATGCAGGATCTCATCAAGTTGCTCAGGCTGGCCTTGAACTCTTGATATTCCTGCTTCAGCCTCCCAAGTACCTGGGATTATAGACATGAAAAAATATTTGCCTCAGTGAGCATGATAAATGTCTTCTGTTCCCAGCATCTTTTGCCATTTCTTACTGTTTCTTTTTTCTGTTACCGCCATTGTACATGGCCTTTTGGCTTTCCTTCCGTTGCTTGTGTGTGGAATATGAAACAATGGAGTAAAATATCTACCTATTTATTTATTTATTTTGCTTTTTAAAGTTTTCTTTCTTTCCCTTTTTTTTTTTTTTTGGTACCAGGGATTGAATTCATGACCCCATGCTTGCCAGGCAGGTGCTTATGCCACTGAGCTAAACCCCTGGCCCACTTTCTCTTACCTTATTGCTTTTAGGATAAAAAAGAAAAATCCGTGTTGGAATTCAGCTCCTTCACCTGTACCACCTTTATTTTTCTTTTCTTAAACTTTCTCAGTGGAAACTCAACCTATGGTTCTCTTGGCCTTTTCCTATGCTTTCGGATGCGTAAGACTTTTCTCCCCAGTGAAGATGTAGCCTCTCTAAGAACAAAAAGACAGCGACTTGCCCGAGTTCAGTGCAAGCAAACCCCAACCAGTACCAGGGAGCTGATCATCAGTACCTTTTAAGACTTAGGTCTGCTGTAGAGAAAGTGTTACAAATTCCAAGTCAGTAGATTCGGAAATTGTTACAACACTGAGGCACACAAAATTTACTTAACCAAGTGTATTTTCGTGTAACACTTCTGTGAGAAGCAGTGGTCTCCTAATAACACATGTTCTCAGAAATCCCGCAGACTAGTTTCTGCCAGGTGACTCTGTTTAAATGGAGAAGCGGGGCCCCTGTGCCTGCTGCCCTATCTCTGCACACATTTCTGCTTCATATCAACCCGGCAGGATTAACATCATAAAAGGAAACACGTCTTTATCTTAAAGTTAAGCTCGGCTCCCCTCGATGGCTAGAAATTCTTTTGATGAAGTCTGCCTCTGGAAACGTGGTTAAAGACCATTTTACCTGAAAACTTCTCATTCCAGAATTTTCTTTTTCTTTTTTTCAGTTTGCCCATCTTGCTTATCACTCACAGATATCCAAATATCTAAGAAGTGAGTCCAAAAGATGATAGAAACTTTTGATCTGAAGAATAACTCACACGCCTCTTGGTTTGCTCTAATCTTCAGAGTTGTGTATCATGCTGACAAGTTCTCGAGCTTTTAAAAAAACTGATTTTTTCCTGTGGGCTTTCTTTTCCTTTCATTGTAGTAATATTTTCTCTTATCTTCCATCTAAAAAAGTAGGTGTAACAGTCTAATCAGCCTTTACCAACTTTTCTGCAAGAACAAGGCAGAAAATATGAAGATATAAATCAAGGATTGTTATTATTTTTTATGTAGTAGTGATATATGGTTCCACTGGGCTTTGGGTTTTTCATGACCATTTTGAAGACACAGAATGCTGCTCAGGCATAAACGATTTGTTTCTGAGCCCTAGGCTGATATTTCTAATAAATATTACCCTGCTTCTGATTTTATGATATCAACAAGATACCCATGCAATAAAATACTTTCAGATTCCTGGTGCTAAGTCTACATTATCAAAGAAAAAGATAATGGCCCTGAACTTCAAGAATAGTAGGTATACAAAACAATAGGTATAAAATAGCTAAATTTTTGTGAATCATCAACATAATATGATAATTATACACATGGGGCAAAGTTTTGCAGGCTGTCTATAAACATATTAGACTGTTATTTCTAGATAGAGAAATTAAAGGTGATTTAAATTTTCTTATTTTGCTTATATTATTTTTTCTCGCTGTAAATGTATGTTACTTTTGGGTTTTGTTTTGTGTTTTTTTGTTTCTTTTTGTCTTTTTGAGACAGGATCTCGCTATGTGGTTCAGACTGGCTGTGGGCTCACTTTGTAGCCCAGGCTGGTCTCGAACTCACAATGATCCTCCTGCCTCAGCCTCGCAAGTGGCGGGATAATAGGTGCATGCCACCAAGCCTGGCACTTTTGAAATGAATAAGATCTTGTTCAGAGAATAATAGTACAAAAGAAGAGCTGATAAAACTAAACATAAAAGTAGAATGTGAAACATGAATGGGAAATAGAGGCTTCTAAAACTGATTATCTTTTAGTCATTTCTGAGTTCACACCACACATTTTCTTTCAGCCCCAATGAAAGCACATACTACCTGTTGTCCCCTGGGTTCCTGTATCTAAGCCAGGTCAGTGCATGCACTGGCCAGATACCAGGAGAAGCGACACCAGACTCTCTTACTTCCTAGTGGGAAAATGGTCTTCTCAGTGCATTCCCAACTCTCCTGCTCCAATCCTATTTCTACCTGGCACCTGAGTCCTGGTTTTTTTCCCACCTGAAAATCTGCGATCCCTTAGGACACACTCAAGGACTGGAGAGAATTCATCCTGGCTGCTCTGAAGAGTGGGGACTTTGTTCCACCAGGAGACTCAGGTCATAGCTGTCTTCCCCTTCCTCTCCACCCGACTTCCTTCCCCTCTTCCTTGGCCTAAAGCTTGTCGAGGAAGTCAAGACCGAGAGCCCCTCTCTCTTAGAAGAACCCATTGTCTCTTAGGGCCTCGTCTTGTGGTCTTACCTGGAAACAGAAAAACTGAAGTAAGATGACAAAGAAGGTTGCGCCGAAAGACACACGAAGGGTTTAGAACAGTGGCTCGGATCAAACATCCGGGAGAAGGTCAGGGTTACAAGACAAAGTGGCCACATCCATTGTTTATGACTGGTGTTGGTCCCCATGAGCCGCCACTCATGCATTATTAGTTATTAAGTACTCTGATATTCTCACGGTCGAGTGTAGGGTTGTAAAGTGACAATACTCATAAGAGACTTGAACTTTTGAGTGTCTTAGAACTAACCTTTTGCCTTCCATGAGCCTTGGTTTATGCCTAGGGAAAATGGGAATCCTCAGACCGCCTTCTCCACTTCAAAGAGTTACTGTGATGATCAGATTGTCATGGTGGGTGAAGAAGTTCTCTGTAAACTCTGAGAGACTGTGCACAGACAAGGTGTGATGATAAAAATGATCATTGATGATAATAACTATGTTGATGGAGGTCAAAGTGATGGGGATAATAAAGAGTAAAAAGCAGACAAGCTTGGGAAGGCCATGGACTGTCCTTTTCTAGTGCTACTCACATCGCTCCCTGTCTCACAATGTACAGGAACAGACAGAAGCATATCAGTTGGCCACATCGACCTTCTCTGCTTTGTGCTGCAGTAGCTCCCTGGCTCGAGTGCTGATGGACACTTCCCTTTGTCCATAGGCATTCATTCCGTGATTTATTTCACATCCCGGCTGGGAAACCCTTCCATCCAGTAACACCCAACTGCTGGGACAGCTCTGGATGGTCATTTAACGATCTGCTAGTACCTAGAGCCAGCAGAATGGAAATGTGGAGTATCCCTCTGTGTTCTCATACCTGCCACTCAGCAGTGCCTGAATGGGATTCTCAAATGCCTCCCAGTACATCTCCCATGACCTCCAAAGCCACTTTGCGAGGGTCTTGGGCGAGCTGTTGGTGGTGGCCAGATGGAGTTAGTAGTTGACTCCCTCTCTCCTTGCTTTTCTTCTTTTCTTGTTTGCCACCCCCGAGCCACCTCCCTTTAGGAAGCTTTCTAGTTCTCCATCAAGTAGGATGCTTCTCTCTGGCCTCCCAATGGCCTCCTGTCTTGCAGAGAGGTGTACGAGGTCACCAGGGGGTCTGACGTGATGGAAGAAGCACATGTTTGCAGAGTAATAATTCTACAAACCCTAGGACTTGCTCACAGCCATGAGCTCAACCTCTGTGCAGTGGGGAAGTTTAACTCCTGCTGTCATGATGGAAAAACAGACTCTAGAGATGGTTCCCTTTCCTATTGCTAACTGTGCCATAAAAACCCTTCTTGTAGAGGAAACTCCTTCCTTATGAGGCTTTGCTGCCTTTTCCCTCAAGCCCTATAAATAACCTCTGGGGTCCTGTCTGCTTTCTGTCCTGCACTGGGATCAAGTTTTGCCCTCTCATATATGGGGAGAAGCTCAAGGTGGGGAGGAGATGGGAGACGTCTTTCCCTGCGGCCTCACATTCATCTTTATGATCTTTAAATGAGGTTTAGAGTAAAGTCACAAGAATTCACTGCCATATTCACCCATTAAAACACTATAATTGATCTCCAAGAGTCTTTGGACATGACCATGGAACACCTGGGTACTGTTCTGGGCATCCACTTGTGGGAGGAATTATTTTGCTTTGTTGTTAGAGTGACCATCCTAACAGCCCTGTGAGGCTGGCACTGCTCTCAACCCCTTTGCACAGATAGAGAAACTGAGGCCCTCCTCAGTGTCCCATAGCTAGAGAGCAGTGGAGCTGGGGTACAAATGCTAAAGCATCTTTCCATCCTTCCACTACCCACCACACAGGGCATTGCTTTATAGTGAGTGCTGCTTGTGGTGGTGGTCTGGGCACTAGGGATCGTCTTCCTGGTGGCCCTACCCTCACCCCACACCCCTGCAATGACTGGTACTGCAGGATCTGTCAAAGACCATAGGCTCATCTCTGAGTTAGAATCGTCTACAATGCCCTTCAGAGAACATCCGGGGGATCTGATGCTTTGATTGCCCTGGGTGACACCATGTTTAAGTTGGTCTCAGCTCCCTGAGCTCATTTCTTTGTTCTGGTAACCTCTGCTTCCATCAAAAATAACAGGTTGCTGATAAGCTGGCCCTTAGCTCTCCTGCTCAGATGGGTGTACTCGGAATCTGCACTCAGAGCGGGCCCCTCAAGTTTAAAAAGCCCTAGCGCTCTATGTTTTGACAGGTTGAGAAATCCAATCCATTTATTTTGAAAAGCCATTAAGCCCAGCCAATATGGGATATTAAGAAAGGCTAGAATTCTGCTTTTGGTCAGAAGGTCAGTGCTGTCATAAAATAACAGCTAAAGGAAGTGAAACAAAACATGTTTTATTGTAGGGCTATAATTCCCAAACATTCTTTAAAAATATACTTTCAGTTAAAATAGACAAAACAAAAACACAGCACATTGAATTGCTGGAAATTGCCACCACCATAAACTCTCTTTGTTCAGAGACTTATTCAATTTTGCATTCCCAGTTCTGAGACCTGTGACAGGCACATAGTAAATGCTCAATAAATGTCTGATGAATAGGCCTCAAAATGGTTTACTTTGCTATTTAACATTTGTTCTAGGTATTAGTTTCTCATGCTCCCAATGGCAGTTAAATCATCCTTAAGAAAAGAACATCTGATTTTAGTGCTCTGGGGTTTTAGAAAGTGAGTTTCAGGAAAAAAGTGAGCTTGATTCTTTTTGGCATCTTGAACTGTGCTATTGATGATACAGATAACAGGGTTTTATGATCAGATTCTCTAAAGATAACTCATTGGATCTTTCCAAGCCTGTGAAGGGAGCACAGGAGACGTTATTATTTCTGTCCTGTAGGAAGGATGCTTAGGTACAGACCATTACTTGAAGGAAATGTCATTATTAGGTAACTCCAAATGCATGTGGCACTGAGAAGATGGTACAAAGCAGTCTTTTATTTTCCCATCTTGTCACCTTCAGTGATTCCTTCTCTGATAGGCATTCAGGTCTCTCCTTTGGATCTGCCTTCCCTCTTTTCTTACCTCCCACCGTTTCTGGGACACTTCTCCCCATCTTCCTGAGCTCCACTGTGAGGAGTTACCAGAAGGTCCTCAGGGTCTAAGCCTGACTCCTGCCTCTGTGTGACAGGGTGGTGGCAGGACTTATTCAAGTTCATGCAGCCAAAGAACCCATGTATAGCCACAAGGAACAAATTCATGACCTGAGATCAGAGCTGGCTCTTGGAGTCTTGAGGGAGAGCCAGAGAGAGCTCCCCTGAATTGCCTGAGACCCAGAGAGAGCTCCTCTGAGTTGCCCTCTCTGTCTGAGTTGTGAACCCACTCAGAAATAAGGCTAAGAAGCTGGATGCAGTGGTGCATGCCTGTAATCCCAGTGCTTGGGAGGCTGAGGCAGGAGGGTTGTTGTGAGTTCAAGACCAGACCAGCCTGGGATAAAAAGTGAGCTCAAGGCCAGCCTGAACTGCATAGCAAGACCCTGTTTCAAAAAAAAAAAAAAAAAAAAAAAAAAAAAAAAAAAAAAAAAAAAAAAAAAAAAAAAAAAAAAAAAAAAAAAAAAAAAAAAAAAAAAAAAAAAAAAAAA